>JUDQ01000049.1:101522-124987 GCA_000812075.1 Scedosporium aurantiacum
TTTTCAATACTCTCCTAGGACTGGATGGCCGCGGCTGGAAGAGGTAGTCGGATGAGGGATCGCGCGCATGCGCCTCCCTTGCCTACAAACGTTTCGCCAATTTTGAAGTTACTAGCTTACTATCATCAGTATTCTAAACTTTAAGCGGCAGACCTGAACGATTTCAAATTGTAGCTTATCAGATTCAACGGTTGGTTGGCCGTATTTCTTCTGTTCCGCGAAGGACCATTGCCGACAGACAAAATTAGGCAGGCCCAGGAGAGAAACCGCGAAAGTTATAGAGGTAAGATGGTAGAATAAATATTACCGCATTTCGACCCACAAGTCTCTGCTTTTGTTCTCGGACAGCAGTAGAACCTCCCTTGAAAAGACTTCAAAACAGTATATTTAGGGCGATTCACTAGATATCTTGACTTCTACCCCCAGGCTCTGGCATAGCTTTGTGGAAAAACTAACAGCAATGCATGGACCCAAGACGCTTCAATTCCCCGTCAAGGCCGCAAAATTGTCTGTCCCTGCATCACCCTTGATATTCTCCCATATTTCTTCAATGAGTTGAGCAGCCCGCGAGCTCAGAGGTCCTTTCTCGAAGAAGCTGAGAGTCTTCTCGAGCTGATCGATGTTGCTCGCGCCGAAAACAATAGCATCCCCATGTTCGAATTTCAAGATGCTGTGAAAACGTATCCACCGATATGCGAGCTCAATCCTGGACACACCCTCGGCCTCCGCGATTTCTCCCCAGCGGTCAAGTGCCTCAAGATAGGACTTCTTGACATACAATTTATGGTAAATTCCGCCCAAGAATTCAGACCCAAATCTGCCCTGGCCTGCCTCCACAACTTGTCTTGTCTTTGCGAGAAACCCACCCGCAGTCGGGGAGTATGCGTAGAAGGCGATTCCAAGCTTCCGGAACAGAGGAAATAAGTCATCCTCAACCTTCCTGGCTACAGCAGAGTAGTTGCCTTGATAGACGGTGGGAAGAACGAAGCCATTCTCCTTAGCCAAGTCGTAGACCTCCTGGACTTGCTGCGGGGTGAAGTTGGAGAGTCCGAGTCTTCGAAAAGCGCCCGCTTTGAAAGCGTCGTTGACACCAGCGAGAATAGGCCTTAAGTCCCAACCGGCAAACGGAGCGTGAAAATAATAAATGTCCACCTGCTCCACACCTAACCGCTCGAGACTGGCATTGATTTCATTGAGGACCTCCTTTTGAGTGGGCTGTGGACGGTCCATCGCGAACCCCCCGGGCCATTTCGTGTCAATTCGGAAACCGTGAGACGTCGCGGCCTTGGTCTCACCGAGCTTTGCTTCTGAATCTTGATATATCACGGCCGTGTCGAGTTTCGTGACACCATGTTTCTTCAGTGCGGCGTAAGCCTCAAGGATATGAGCGTCCGATTGTGCCCAATATGAATCCGGAGGGTTCGCCAGCCATGCAGTTCCAAAGATCAACTCCACATAGTTTGTAAGAGCCATTGTGCGATGTTTATGAGGTTGTGTGACTTAAGGTTAGGTTGATTGAGTTTGTCAAGAGATTGATCCTCAGAGAATGGAGGGGGGATTCGCAGCTTTATGAATAGTTGTTTGACTCTTATCATGAGGGCATATCAGAGTTTCGGGACTACCATCGTGGACGTGTTGCTTTGAACTCTTCTTGTCCGGCCAGCCGTTGCTCCCCCACATTCATTGTTCCGCCACGTCTTTGATTTGTAAGAAACATAACGGCGTGGGCTAACGGGGACACTGGAGCCTCGGAGCATTGGAAGGGGCCAACTAACATCAATTACTGAGATCTGCTCTTGAAGAGCCCGAGAAGAGTGCTTTCAAAGCTGTAATCGGAACTAAAATGAAAATGCCCTGAGCTTTGTGGGAATTCATTTTCAAATTGCGGTCGAATTATGCCCCGAATGTTAGCGGCACCCTGATAGGACTCCATTCAGGTCAAGGCCATCCGAACCATCCACGCCATCCAGTCTAGGACCTCATGTTTAGCAGTGTACACGCGTACGCTTGGGGCCACAAAATACAATTACGATATATAACCCTAAAATCACGGAACCCCCATTCACAGGCTTTAAGTTCAGAGCCTAGGATACTAAGAATTGTGGGTGGGGGGGATAGAAACCTCCAACGCAACCGCCTCACCGCCTTGCAGTTCTTAAGCAGGAACTAGATATTTCGAACATGCCATTTAAGGATATTCCATGCACTTCGTAATGCTAGGAGTATCTAGTAATGATTCGTCTTCCATTACCGCCGTCCTGAACCAGATCTTGTGCCTCTACTTGTTTGGGGGAATGCCTAGAACAACACCAGGAAGTCGGGTATAGCATCCGCGTTCCTCATGGCACCAACTTCGGTCTCCAACTATACGTGCAGCTAGTCTCCAAGGCGGGGTGTAGTCGACAATGGACTGAGAACTATGGATGGTTCTTCGTCTTTGAGGAGGTAATCCCTGAACGATGTTGCCAATTTCTATGGCTTGCGGTCAATATTTTTGCGGCTCCTTGGACACAATTCCAGTCACGTGTCGACTCAGGACACGTGAGGATTAAGCAGAGGCTCTTGGTTCTTCTTGTCAAGAGGCACTTGAAGTGCGCCTCGCCAAGGACTGTCAACAGAGAACGGGAAGCTGGAGCTAGCTCCGGAGTTCCCAAGTCTCGATTTTGAAATTGGGGACGGAATATTTAGTCGGATTTGCTCCTTGGACCAAGAAAAAAATAGCTCCACGTGGCCTTACATTTAAACCTTACATTTAACGAATGCGTGAGCTAACTAATCGTGCTGTGAGATTTTTCTGTCCTCCTTCCTTGCCTTTCTTTTCCTTTCTACGTTTCTTTTCATTTATTTTTTTCTTCACTTTATTTTTGGACTCGGCAGCACGACACGATACTATCTTGTTCGTTGTACAGGAGTTACAAGATGAAAGCAGACCACCCGCCAGATTTTTCCAGCTCGTCCTCACAACATGGTAGAGGCACTCAACGATGATGTCAATACTTTCATTCCAAAAAGTGATATGATAAGCCCTTTCGCCACGCCATACATCTTTCCACGGACGGACGAGGGACCCGGGTGTTTGTCATCCCGAACGATCGCCTTATAGGCAAATCATATAAGCGAGGGGGCCCGCCTGTTATGTTCAATCGAGGGAATCCGGGAGAAGTGGTAAGAAGGGACGGCAAAAGAGTTGAGGCACACTTAAAGAGTACTAATAAATCGCTGCGGGTGAAGGGATGCATGAGGTGGCAACCGGCTGGCTTTAGACAACAAGGTGGTCAAGTCACTTGACTTCACCAGACCTCCATCACTAGACACTGAGGTGGTCATTTCAACCGACTCACCTCGCAGTCGGTATCGGTCCTTTTTTAAGTCATCAAATGGCTGCGATACGAACTTTTCCCCAGTCATCCACACAACCTAATTTCTATCCTACACGTCCCGCACAAAGAGGCCATAGTAAAACATACACATAATCCTCCACTGACATCAAGCACGACACAACGCGAGTCGCATCTTTCTATCATAGATTTAGCTTGTATTAATTGAATTTAAGAAACGAGTTAAATTGGTGGTACGAGAAACGAAAATTGCTACCTAGCTCGCCCTATGGAAGGGTGTAACTAAGTCGCCTCTTCAACTGTGATTCGAGGTCCAACAGATGGGACCAATGGGCTTGGGAGTGAGATGCTTCCTTGTTCCGACACCCTACTTAGTACATGCTGCTGCTAGATTCTGGATCCGCACCCCGGAGACATTATCCTCTATATATAGACTTAAGCGACGACGTCAACGCCAGGGAGAGTGGTGAGCCCTAGTTTTAGCGTGTTAGCTAGCCGATACCTTGGTGCGAGGTAAATTTATTAGGAACATTAGACTTACAGCCGTCAACATCCTCATTGACAAGAGTGGGAACAGTGCAAGACCTAGCCTGGTCGATGGTCTGCCTCTTGAGGTTAGCGCACTGGGCGCCGAAGCAACCGGAGGTGTCCATAGCCGACTGGAGAGATTTGTCCTTCCATCCGAAAACGTAATCAGCGTGCTGGCCAAAGCCAGTCGGGTCACCCATGGAGAGCACGAAGGGCTGGGAGCCATCCTCGGGCCACTGAGACTGGTCGTTGAAGCCGGAAGTGTCCCAGTTGACTTCGTACATGAGTTGAGGGATGCGAACGGGGTGAGTATCAGGGCAGTTGCCTCCAAGGCTGAGGAAAGTGGCGGGACCATTGACGGGGTACGCAACGTGGTCCTTGTGGTTGGGGGTGTCGAGGTTCTTGCCGTCCCAGCAACTTGTAGTTGTCAATATTTCGCGCTACCAGAGACCTGTCGGGAAGGCGAAAGACTTACGTGGGGAAGAGAACGTTAGATCGGATGCCACCAGGGCAGACCTTGTTGGGCAAGGCATCGTGATCGTGGCTAGACAATTAATCAGTAAAATAAAGGAAACGCCGAAGGGCCGTGACCGGCACAAACTTACGTGGCATCCTGGCAAGGAGCACCGACATCACCACCGTGGTTGGGACCGGTGTAGCAACGGAAACAGTTTTGCCTCTTCAGGCTAGCAGGCCTCTCGCGGTCGGCCGGGTCGCCGACGAGCATGCGGAAACCCTAATGAGAAGAATCAATAACAGAATTCGGAGTTGCAGTACGTTTCTCACCCGTGATAACGAGACTTACAGGAGCAAAGGCAGTAATCTTGCCAGGCTGCGCAGAGACGTAGTATACCAGGATACCACCATTAGTCTGGGTGCTGAATTGGTCACCAAATTGAAGTCTGGATTCCAGAGTCGGTTAGTATTGTTTCTCTCAACGGAACCGATGCCCTCTCCCTAGAAACAACAGAAAACAACAGAAAATAAAAGAAACGAAATATATTCCCAAGGTACGTACGGGCTGCCGAACTGGGGCACACGCTTGAAGGTGCCGTTCCTAGCCTTGAAGTACAAGTTCGCGGTCCAGTAGTTTGAGAAGTCGTCGGCGAACTGGCAGGTGGTGCAGGTCGCGGTCTCAGACACATCACCGGTGGTCATGGAGGCGTTGAAGCCGTTTCCTCCGACGATCTGGTGGACGTGAGTAGAGGGGAGTTGGCCAGGGTTGACGAGGGGGTCAAGGCGGTCAATGACGACCTGGGTGCATCCGAATCGCAACATGGTAAGACCACCACCACCGCCAAACTGGGGCGCGGCCTCGGCAAGCGCCGTCAAGGCGAGAAGAGAAGTCCAATGCATTTTGAAGTGGGTGAACCGAACTTGAATGTCGCACAGTGATACGCTGATGGCAACTTGTGAACGAAAGAAAACGGAAGAGGTGTTGGGACCAAGTTAGATGTCTTCCCCTGGCCTTTAAGAAGGGCCACCAGGGAGGGCTGCTTAGCCTAAGGAGGGATATCTGGTGGCCATTTACGCGTGAACTGCCGCTGTTGGTAATAAGCCGAAACGCCGAGTAAATATCGAGATAGATTCCATGACCAATCTCAGTAGGTCGACAAAGTGCCTCGATGGTGTTGACTTCGTGGGATTGGACGGGGTTAAATTGTGGATGTTGTGGTGCTGGAGGTACTCGAGTACATCGGGGGAATAGCACAGGGAAAAGGATGTAATATATTACCGGCAATTATAGATATTTGGAACCAGAGCCTGTTCAATATCGTAAATCCTGAACTTAGAACGTAGATCCTTTATTGGCTGGGCGGGCTTTTAGCCGGGCCTTCACGCCTGGTATACAACGCTTGCGCAAGCCCGCGTGGCTATAGGCTGCGTGGAATTTGTGACCTTCGATATTACCTATCAATATATTCTCCGGGTGCTTCTCCAGTCCGATTCGGCTGGACACCGGCATCACAGCGTAGATGAGAATGACTTGCGTCTGGCTCGGATTTCTGAGGCTCAACTTCTTCCTTCTTCCCCTCCCTCCCCCTCATTTAGCGGGAACTTGGAAAATTCTCCACGTTGGCACAATTGGATGAATCGCAGAGCACGCAGTTTCCTTCTTCATATATATGTATGTATGTATTAGACCGTACCGTCGTCATCGTTGCTCGGGCTTCCCCCTGGTTTTGTATTTATAGAGTGAGCCGTCCAGTAGTAATTAGGCCCAGTGATGTGGCGATCCCAAGACACGCAGGACATGGAGCTGTTGCCAGGCTCAAAAGAGATCGGACCTTTTTCGCCAAAGCTCTCTGGATACAAATCGCCCTTGGACAGAAGACCAGAGGCTGAAGCTTGTGGGAGGAGAATTTTGCCCCTTAAACTTGTGGGGGGCATCTACATACTCTACATACAGCATGTCATCAGTCCTCTGACAAGTTATATCGCCAACCCACTTATCCAATATCGCAGAAAGAATTGAAGCCACGGATATCCAAGTTCCCCGTACGCGGAGGGAGCACTGAAGTTCCTCTGTGTACTGATGGAGTTTACCCCCCCGCGCCACTTTTCCCAATCTTTAATGACCTAACCTCCTTCGATCCGGAATTACCTCCCGCCCTCCCGGTGAAGCCTGGTGTAAACAAGCTTTGACTCTAGCTCTGGATCGCCTCGCGCATTCCCTTTCATATATATTTGTGTGGGTTTCCGCATTAGATAGTTTCTATCGCCTCTTTTCTCACAACTTGAAGTTGTAATTTTTTTTAGGTGAATCCAGGCAACCGTCTCAGGGGTTGGATGTGACTAGACAGCAAACGGGCCTTCAGTGGACCTATTGCTGGGCTGCCGCTGTGGATGTGAGTGCGGAAACGGCAGTTGATGGGTGGGGAGTCTGGGGACGGCACCGACGGATTGCACTCCATTCCCCACACTTACGGGTGGAAAACAAAGGTAGGAGTGGAGTCTTGGAAACGAGGGTGACGAGCCATGCAGACTGCATCCTCTCGCCCGCTATATTCTCCTTTCTCCACAGCGCTCGATATGGAGGAGATTGGGAGATTGAATGATAGTATGACCTTTCATTATTCTTGGATGTATGCTTTTCTTTTCCTCTTTTCAAGTGTCCACGTGTGTATTATCTGCTCATTGATGATTCAGTCGTCATCTAGGTCGACTTTTTCACTTTTCTCTTTTCTCTCTCTCTTTTTTTTTTTTTTTTTTTTTTTTTTTTTTTTTTTTTTTTCGGAAAAAGACGAGTACATATGTCTCATAAATATGATTCTCACCGTCGAACTTCGACGGCCATTCTGTTATGCTAGCTCACTGACTGAGAGAGGTCTTCTGTAGAATAGCCCCCGACGTGCTACTACGCGATTGGAATTGTCCATGTGGCAAAATATGAACTTCCTGCCCCTCGCTCATAATTCTCCAGCCCGTGAATCCGGAGACGTACCGGGATTCTATTCCCATCCCTAGGGGATAGGTAAAGTACGGAGTGTACACGCATTCCGGCACACTGTGCCATTGCCACAGTTCTCTCTTCATAATAATGGCCTGTCTTCAATTCACATAAACCCAATTATCTGAGATCTCTGTCCCATTGTCATTGCGCTTCAACCACGACATAAGTCACCAAGAATCCGAAAGTCCTCTCCTCTTGCTGCCCTCCGTGGCCATTGACATTGCTGCTACTGGCCATGGCCCACCGAACATCCTATCCAGGTTATGGATCCGATCCACGGCCACTAGGCCATCCCTCTGGGCATAGATATATTTGCTATCTCCCACGCCTCTAGCACAGTTATTTCTTCAACACTACTGAGGTTCAAGAGGATCCTAAGGCAAACTTTCCGACATGGGATTCGCGTTCAAATGGCTCTGAGATGTGAAATTCTTATCATTGATGACGGATGCCCTCACAGAAAGGGTTCTCGAAGTCTTCACAGGGATGATGTAGCCTTCCTATCACCACCTGTTATCGGCTAGATCCGAAAGATCAAGCACTCAGACTTAGAGTCGTACAGAGTAGGAATTAAAAGTGTGTATTCGGGTTGCCGCCTATAGGTCTTATTCTCGGAATCTAAGCGGGTTTAGAAGGTAGTTTAATATCCTCCTATCGAAAGGATGAATCAAAGTCGGGGGTAACAAACTTGATAATAGAACGATGAGAGGTCCATCCAAGATCTAATATCGGACTCCGCTAAAAGTCGGAGTCTAGGATACGGGAAATTTACCGCGATGTCTAGTTTCGGCTGCGGAAACGGACGGTGAAGGGAAGATTTCTATGAAGCTTGCAGTCAGGTACTAAGACAGCGGCGAGGGACAACGTTGGGCCATTGCTAGCCAAGTGAGGAGGAAATGAAGATTGTGCGGCTGTCTGTTCATAGGCATACCTGAAATGGGAAAGTACATGTAACCTTAATTAAATCACGTCACTAATTCCAAGGTTGCTGAAGGACGATTGCGGCAACATGAGGAAACAAGCATGGCCAGAGAGATCCCATCGACATCAATGATCGAGGCAACAATGGCAATGTGACGGATATGTTTCATTGATGAGCAATCTTGTGAAATGCGAGCTGGAATCTGGGATCGTCCAAGCGTTATTACTTTGAACCATTTGGCAATACATCCAGATGCGGTTTAGCCCCTATTTCCACCAAATTTTTCACTCACCCGGGTTTCTGGGACCAAGCCCCCCTTTCAGGAAACCAACCCACACCGACCACACCTGGATTTCCAAATGGCTCCATATTTGTTAACGGAGGGCAGACTCATCGAGCTCTCGTTCTTCCGGTCGATTTCAATTCCCAAGTTCTTATTGGCTGCAAATGTTGTAGCTTACTCCTCTCGGAGGGGCAGCATCTCATCGTGGAGGTACTTCGCATGACCACACTGCTTCGTACAGCCTTCAATGGCGCGGTCCCGATGCAGTTGCTAAGAAGCACTAGTCTGGCGCTTTGTGTCTCTGGGGAGAGAAATCTGGTACGCTACTCCCGGGGGCCCGTCCCGTTGCATAAATGGTCTGGGGTCCTGGCAAGGGCTGGCTACCCCTGGGTCGTCTGACACCGCCCAGGATGAAACGCATTGACATTTCGTATGAACCAATGCAGATCTCCCTGAGGATCATGAGATCCAAGAGTCATCCCCCTTCTTCCTCTTTAAGTCAAGTCACAAAGTCGAACCTCTTCCTCAACCATTCCCTCGGATCCGCCGATGTGAGGTGCCCGCATCAAATTCAGAGAAGAAGCTCAACCCCATCGCATACGAACCATGACCATCAAGCTGTCCCGGCCTCTTCAATAGACTGGCGATGATCAGCCCGTCTTCGCCCTGTATTGTTAGTCGATCACGAATTGAGTATGTCAGCGGCTTGGACCCCGGAGGAACTGCAACGGCTTCCTCACGACGATAAAGGACCTGGCCTCATCGCAGCAACCTGGGCTCTAACTGGGTTCGCATCGCTTTTCCTTAGCCTACGGATATTTTGCAAATTCTACAGCAAACGTGGTCTCTGGTGGGATGATTACATCTTGATCGCTTCTTGGGTATGGTACTCTTAGCTCGTCTCTTCCATTTCTAGGCTATCAAAAGCTCGGTTCAGAGTTGACACCATTTTCTAGACTTTCCTACTTGTACAATCGGGCGTGACGACGAATATGGTCGTTGCATTCGGCTATGGGAAGCATACCTGGGACCTGCCGCCTTCGAATCTTCGTGATTTCGTCATACAAACACTGGTCCGATTTACCTTTAGCATAATAACGATTGCCTGGACCAAAACAGCGTTTGCTATCACTCTTCTCCGTGTCACCGAAGGTTGGATCAAGAGGCTCCTGTGGATCATTATCATCACCCTGAATATCGCATTGGGCCTTAGCACTCTCTTTGGGTGGATTCAATGCCGGCCTATGTCCAAGCTGTGGGACCTCGACATACCGGGGACGTGTTGGGACAGTAAATCGGTGGTGTACTATAGCATGTTCGCCGGTGGTAAGACCTCACCTCTCATTTCATGTGCAGTCGCCGTTACATAAAGCACGAACTGTCTAAGTGACCATGCTAAAGGTGATGTGGACTAGCCTACTCCGGAACCATGGATTTCGTTCTCGCTACGCTTCCCTGGAAGATCCTCATCGGTCTCCGCATGCGACGACGAGAAAAGTTTGGGATTGCCATCGCCATGAGCATGGGTATCTTGTGCGTCGTGCCTCTGTCGGGGGGAACACCGGGAAAGAGGACTAACTTGAACTCTGAATAGCGCCGGAATGACGACAATAATCAAAACAGCCAAGCTTCCTCGGATGCTTACCGATGATCTATGTAATTCCATCTCAGCATCTCATACCTTCCTTTGACTTAGCCCGCGTTTCTAACCGCACTCTGTAAAACAGATGACACTGTCGACCCCATCATTTGGGACGCCGCCGAGAGTTCCGTTACGATCGTTGCCGCATGTATACCGACCCTCCGAGTTCTTATTCGCACCGCTAGTGGCTCAACTTCAAACATCTATTCCGTTAGGCTACCCACAATCGGCAGTGCCACTGGACAGAGCCCTCAACCCTCTAGCGGCATCACATTCACAGACAACGGGAGTCAATCGAGTGCGAACCTGTATCCTCTGAACCACGGAATATGGAATGGGACTAAATGCGGTCGGCATATTGCAAACAACGGAATAGAAGTCGACGACAAGGACAGTCCATGATGTTGCCGTCACTGTCTCAGCTTGATACATCTACAGCGCCACGCCACGCGCTAATCCCATCCTGACTCTGTTCCCCCGAGCCGAGCACAACTAATAATCGCATTCCGAGGCGACGTATCGACCTCGTTGGCGAGCGTTGCCACCCACCCTTGCCAGTGCTCAAGGAGCGTTTTGTATCACGGAAATGACCCTTCGTGTATTACAGATCGTAGGTATGACCCTCGAGGAAGATATTCAAGGAGAACTAGTACAGTCGGACCAACAGAATATCTGGATCCTTAACGCACACTGCACGTCATCCTGGCATAATTATCATAGTTTTATGGCCGAAAGACGAGGTCGTTTTGCGCATATCTGAGTGATCCGCGAGGCCGCCTCTAAGCAGCAATGGCCAGACGGCAATGCTTGCAGGTTTCTAGTGAACGAGTAGGATGGTTGAACAGGGCAGGGACTGTCGCGACCCTACATGGATACATGTATCATACGCATGAGCTCTTACGATTCCCCGCGCACGGCCGAAGAGTCTTGACCAGCGGTGCCGATTCACCGGTTCTGGGGAGCCGATGCCAGAGACCTTGAGACTAGACGTTTGTTATCATACAATATTGAAGGGGTGTCGAGAAAATAGAAAGTTATACATAAGAATAGAGAAGATTTGAAACACAAGTAAAATCAGTAATACGGCCTAAAAGTTCACAGTGTGATTGATGCATAGGCCTTCAAGATGATCGGGGGAAGCGTAACATTCTCCCCCATTGCTCATCTCTAAACTAAATAACGAAAAACCTCTAAAGACCACTATTGAAGCTTAAGAGCCTAGACTTATCCCTCCGGAACCCACTGATAGATAATATCAGTCCTGACTGTATATTTCGTGCCGCGTTTCACGATGGCCCCTTCGTGAAGCAAACCCGCATGCTGGAAGATCAAGACACTCCCCGCCTTTGGGTTTACATCCAACCGCTTCTCTCGATCCCACGAAAGAAATGAAGTTGCGCCACCCACGAGCGTAGAGTTCGGATCCGCCTCGACTGAATCGTTCAGGTAAAGGTGCACCGTATATTGTGTCTCGTAGATGCCCTGGTCGTTTTCGTACCAATACGGCCCATCAACGTGAGCTATCAAAGGAGTTGTCAGTCATTGTCCGAAACTATCTCAAGGGGGGTTCACGGGAGAGTCTGTACGCTTGAAGAACTGCCCTGGGGAGTATTTCAGGAATCTCATCCGATTATTGAATCTCGTGAATTGCCAATGCCCCTTTCCGGATCTCGGTCCACCAGGTACGGTTGCTAGTAGCTCCCTCAGGCCCTCCGCTTGAGAACACCGTGCCCAGAGGAGATCCACCACTTGCTGCTGATCCCAAATAATCCTGTCACTCTCTCGATAGCCCGGTGCCGGTCCTTCTAGCCCTGGACCCGCACTGACCAACGCAGGTCTCCACGGCGACTGACCATCCCCCACTGGCACGGAGGCTTCTGCGAGGCGGAGAAGCTCTTGACACTCCTCTTTCGAGAGGACATTTTCGAGGATAAGAGCAGTGCGACCTGCATTCTTCGGCAAAGGAGACGAGGCGAAATCAATGTGTTTGGTTGTTATCGCCGTCAGCGGCGGATCGGCGAGGAAGGTGGATGGGATGGAGATGTCATTGAAGGTATATTGGACCTGTTGTAGCATGTTGAGCAGTATATGTAGCTAGAAAAAGAAAAGGAAAAGACGTATGTTGATGGTTGGGAGAATCTGGATCTTTCAAATGGGTTCTTTCACTTCTTTTTATAACATTGGACTGGAATTGTTAGTTGAGACATTCTACATATGCGCTCGTGCTGCTGCCTGAATGTGGTTGGCTGCGCCACAAATAGAACGAGGGGCTGTGGCGATGAACGCAGCCACTGTTTTCGAAGACTGGTGGTGTCCAAGAATCGAAATCCAGCATCCATCAGCTTCCCTCGGTACATTGCGGCATCTTTTCATGGCTGTCGACACACATGAAATCCGCTGTGGCTGACGCTGAGGACAAAGAAACTAGGCCCCTGCTGAACCAATCCATCGGCGATGTGAGACTGTGTTCCGATCTATTTGAGGATCTGACCAACGAATCCATGACACTCCCCATATGTGCTCGGGCGAAGCTGATCCTCGGGGGAGGGGGATTAAGACATGAGGCCAACATTGAAGATTGCGCATTCCGTATTAACACCGTTGAAGACATAGAATTGAATGTTTGAAAGGTCCGCTGAGTACTGGTACCGTGTGGGACGGCCGCGGAGGGCTGCTGATCCCAGGTTCCCGTTTTGCTCATATGAGATTGGATTCGGAGTTCTTGGACGAGTATTCTCCACACAGGGTGGGCATGATTTGGATGAGCACTATAGCCGTAATGCAGTTACCAACAAAGAAGGCTTCTCTTAGAGAACTGACAAACGCGGAAAGGACATTTCTCCAGTTGAAAGCTTGGTGAAACATTAAATCAATTTGATTCTGGTAATCTTAAATAGTATGTATAACATCAGCCATGAGTTGTCGCACATTCGCAATGTCGTTACCCTCATCAGGATAGCGCCTTATACACCTCAGTCTCAAGCTCAAACCACATGCCCAATACCTTGAGATCTGCGAAGGGAAGAATCTGAGTACAGACCATGCCCGCAACGCCCTTCTCGCGATCGCACCACCACCAGAGGTTCGCAAGACCCGCCCACATTCCTGTGCTTCGAGATCGCCCTGTTGGGCCACCATTGGTGAGCATAAACGTCAAACCCCATCCCTGAGGCGGACGTCCTTCCACGGGATAAATCTCGGGAATGGCTCCCGTTAGGTCCGGCTTTGCTGCTGGAATACCCTGCCGACCAAAGTCAGGGAACTTGGGCACATTGTTCGTGAACATGACGTCGACCGTTTCCTTCTGTAAGATCTGGACCCCGGTCTGCGGGCAAGTGCCATCATTTAACAGAACGGCGAGCACCTCTAACTCAAAGTCATCAGTATGACTTGTTGTAGACCAACCCAACGTTTATAGGATCGGATAAGCCGAGGTGGGAAGTAAAGAGGATCTAACTTACTAGCATACTCCTGGGGCTTGGCAAACATGCCAGCGCCACCACTATTGAAAATCCGAGCAACTTCGGTCTTGTCGTCTAGGTTCACGACCAAGGGGGCACGGTGGAGGTGGTCTCTCGGCCGTAGTGTACCGTCCGATTCCCGGAAGTGCATGTACGCCAGCCTAGATCTCATGGACGGGGATGGGAACATGTTCATGTCTTTCAAACCGAGGGGCTGAATGACATTCTTCTGGAGGTAGTCATTGAGCGTCAACCCAGTCACACGTTCCAGTGCGATGCCGGCCCAGTCAAGATTTACCTGCGTGTAATAATTAGCGGTTTGCTCTCATATCGATGAAAAATAAACCTACCCCATATTCCCACCCTTCACCAGGCTGGAATAGCAACGGCGTCATCACGTCCTCAATCCGTCCAGAGAATTCATCCACTCCAGCGGGGAAGCCCCAGTCGCGAAGCCGTTCGCTGAAGAACGAGTAGCCAAAGCCGGCAGTGTGAGTGAGCAACATGCGCAGAGTAATACGATTTCTCTTCTCCTCCAGAGTTCCATCTGGCTTAAGGACCTTAAGGGTCTTAAACTCGGGACAGATATCTTCAAGCTGCACTCCGTCGTCAAGCGTGAGAAGGCCTTTCTCGACCAACTGCATACACGCAATGCCCGTTAACATCTTGGTGCACGACGCGATCCAAAAGATGTTTTCGAGAGTCATCGGTTCGTTCGATGCGACACCCCGCTTCCCTGCGGAGTGGGCGAAGAGCTCCTTGCCATCCTTTCCAATGACGACCACAGTCGTTCCAGGGACGCCAGTAGTTACGTCGGCACAAGCCCCATCCACGATAGCCCGTAGGCGATCGACAGTTTCCGAGTTAAAAGGCATCTTGCAATAAGTTGGAGAAGCACAATATGTTGTTGATGGCGTAATGTCGAACTGGTAAAGGGTAGATGAAAAGTGCGTGGTTTATTTCAATAGCCGGCAAGGAGGGTGCGAGCTTAAGAGTAGAAAATAAGAGGAGCGATATGTCGTTGAACGCTTCTTAAGTGTGAGATAATCTAGAAATACATGGAGCGGGGGCTCGGGGAGTTCAAGTTCAGTCAAGCCGAAATCCGCCGCTTCGGCCAACCCCACGGGAGACTCCAAAATCTACGACCGGGACCGATCACGAGCAATCCCTGCGGCTCCGCGCCTCTGAGCTCTGCGAAGCACTCCAACGACCCAGGGTTTCATTAATGAAGGGGCAAGACATGGGAAGACGGGCGGGGTGCGGCGGGGTGCGGGGTTGAGATGCGATTCGGACCGGATTTAAGGTTTCGCGGGGAAAGCTGCGGACTTATCCCAGAAGGGACGACGACGATTGTCCACCCACGCTGCATCGAGCCCGATTTGGAATCGGTATTTTTACCCCGCACAAAGCTGATAGCTGAGTGCCTGCGGACCCGCAGGTGAAGCTGATGGTGTCTGTATTCGAGCCCGTGATCTTGCTTCCTTGCCCCAAGCTTCCCCATGCTTTCTCTGGCCTGGTTTGCATCTTTAATGCGGATCCGCCTTCAAATATCGCCATCTCTTTCGATTACACTGTTACGCGTTGTGCTGAGATAGAGGCAAGTTGCGTGCAAACTGATGTTGGCCGCTATTGCGGCTCCTATGGTGACGCGTATCACGAGCTGTATTGTTATCCTCAACATCATGCCGCTGCCACTACAACCCGCCCTGCAGCGCTTAGAGTCGGGCATGCGGGTCGTCGGAGAGCTGCTTCATGATGGTACCATCTGGCGTAATTAAAAAAGACGACTTCTCTTCCTCGAGTTGAAGATAAATTCATTCCCATCCAACATTCCACACCCTTACTCGAGTCTACTCAAAACCGATATCGACCCTGCTGCCATCAAATCACTTCCATATTTGCCAATTGTTAGGCCCCTTTGCACAGCAACATGCGCGAAGAAACCGTTGACACCACGAAGAAGTTCAATACGGACTTGACGGACTATGCCGTCACCCCCCAAACTACCTCAGGCGGCCCCTACGCCGACAATCTTGAGGTCGACGCTTTGATCGTCGGCGCTGGCTTTGGTAAATCCAGCCCAAGTTTCCGTGCAAGCACGCCAAAGCCTTCAAGTTGATAATTCGACAGCTGACCACTGCATGTTCTCATCATAGCCGGTATCTTCATGCTCAAGACACTTCGGGACCGTGGCATGAATGCAGTGATCTACGAAGCTGGTAATGATATGGGCGGCACCTGGCGATGGAACTGCTACCCTGGAGCTGCCGTCGATTCGGAAATCCCGGAATATGAGTTCTCTTTCCCCGAGGTTTGGAAGACCTGGAACTGGTCGACCAACTATCCGGACTACAAGGAACTCCGGGCCTACTTTGACCACGTCGACAAGGTTTTGAATATCAAACAGAACTGTGCCTTTAACACCGTCGTCACTGGTGCCAAGTTTGACACTTCATCCGGGCGATGGAATGTGCAAACCGCCGACGGTCGAACAACCAAGGCCAAGTACTTGATTCTTGGTACTGGATTTGTAAGTTGAGGTTTTTAATCGTCATCGGGAGGCACTCTCGTGTCCTTCAGCATCTGCAACAATATCCCGCCACGACGAGTTGTTCTCAACACAATTATTAACACAATTTGTCTACAGGCCGCGAAGCGATACTTCCCGCCATGGCCCGGTATGGACAAGTTCAAGGGCATCATGCACCACTCCTCCTTCTGGCCAGACGATGAAATCGATGTTCGGGGCAAACGCTGTGCCGTGATCGGTACGGGCGCTTCAGGCGTACAAATTGTGCAGGCCTGGGGTCCCAACGCGGGATCCCTCAAGGTGTTCCAGCGCACCCCGAACTTGGCCGTGCCGATGCGTAGACGGTATTACACTGATGAGGAGCAGAACAATAAGAAGACTCTATACCCCGAGCTTTTCCGTTTCCGTGAGAAGAACTTTGCCGGGTTCCACTACGGCTGGTATGAGAAGAACACGTTCGACGACACACCTGAGGAGCGAGAGGCCTTTTACGAGAAGGTCTGGGATGAGGGTGGATTTCGATTTTGGGTCGGCCTCTACAAAGACAACCTCTTTAACCCGGAAGCGAATAAGGAGTCCTACAAGTTCTGGGCCAAGAAGACGAGGGCTAGAATCGATGACCCCAGGTTGAAGGATCTTCTCGCACCCTTGGAGATGCCTCACTACTTCGGCATCAAACGACCCTGTTTGGAGGCCACCTACTACGAACAGTTTAATCGGCCGTCTGTTGACATCGTCGACATTCAAGACAATGCTATCAAGGAGTTTACCGAGACAGGAATCATGCTGGAGGATGGATCTCACCACGAGTTCGATGTAATTGCGGTCGCCACCGGATTTGTAGGTTTATTTCAAGCCGTCCTCTGACAGACTAGGACCTTTGCTGACTTTTCTTCCTTCTTTTTTCTTCGTTCCCACCAAATTATAGGATGTTGTCACTGGAGGTATGCACGAAACGAATGCTCCAATCCGTTAACACACCTCATGCTGCTCTGAGTTGAACACTGACACGGCTTCACAGTAATGACCCAACTGGGACTCGAAAGTATTAACGGTACCAAACTTGAGGATGAATGGGCCCCCGGTGCTTCCACCTACCTCGGCCTCACCGTCAGCGGCTACCCCAACATGTTCCATCTCTATGGGGCGCACGCCCCGACGCTGTTCAGCAATGGGCCCTCGACGATCGAGGTTCAGGGCAGGTGGATCGCGGACTGCATCCGCAAGATGGAAATGAGCGATATCCAATACATCAATCCCAAGCCCGAGGCTGCGAAGGAGTGGAAGGACCAGCTCGTTAATCTCAACAACAGCACGCTATTCCCCACCACGAGGTCGACGTACATGGGTGGCAGCATTCCGGGCAAGGTGTTTGAGCCAGTCTGCTACGTTGGCGGCATCCCCGCGTATGCTACGGAGATTCGACAGGCGTTGGACAGTATGGCTGGGTTTGATATTGTGAAGGCTTGATAAACTCTAGCGCGAGTCCAGGCCGACATTGAAGGTTAATCGGAATTGTTTCAGGGGCAGTAGTTAGTTTAGGTAGTTGAATTGAAATATTGCAGATATTGCAGATATTGATTCATTGATGCCTTATCATCTTATTAATCCTTGCCGTTCGCCCTTGTTGCTGCAGGAGCAGGGCGGGAATAGCCAGGCCCTGCATGTTCCTCATTTAAAAATCGGAGCTTAATTTCGTCTTGGCTCATCCAAGCTTATCCAGGTCTAGCTGAGCCCTGCGAGGTTCGAATGCCGGCGGTGCGCTAATCACCACACGGTCTAGTGTACATGTACTTTCATGCCTCGTAAACAGCACTACCATGAAGAGTAACTATGCATCAGCACCGGTACTCCGTCGATCCGAGATGCGATCTTGAGAAATATTTCCACGGTGGTATATATACAAAGTCGAACAGAATAGACCAGCGAAAGCCTGCTCTGATCAGGTCCATCTACTTCATTCAAGACAACGAAAAGACTCTGCTGCATGGAGCTAATGTACTAACTGAGTCTAGCGCAAACCTCAGTGACCTTCATCCAATAGAAAAATGTCTACTCCCGCCCCCGCAAAAGGCGGGGAAATAGGGGGCTCCGGTGGACCGGACTATGCTATGGGAGCGAATGGGGAGCTGGACAAGGTTACATATAGGTCTCCCACCTCTGATGACAGATCAGAACTTTTCACGTTCTTGGAATCCTTGAAGCCCCACACATCACATTCATCACCAGCCTCCATTTTACATCAGCTTTGACGACAACAGCGCCGTCCGCACAGCATTACCGTCCGACGACCAGTTTAGTTCTGTCTACTATTCCTTGATCCGTAAAGTAATTCTCAGGCCGAATTTCATACCTCCTCCGACGTAGGTCGTGTGTCGAGGAGACCATGCGTCGCCAAAATCGGTCCTGCGATCAATGCCGGCGGTCAAAACGAGCATGCTCGAATGTCTTTCCTGTTGGTGGTAAGCGCGGTCACCCCGGGTCCTATCCAAGAACCGCTTACGAACATCTTCTGCTTTCTTTAGAGGTAGAGGATCTATCGCAACCATGCGCCTACTGTATCCGAACGGGGAAGAAATGCACATACAACTGGGCACATGCGCAGCTCCAGTCCACACGACGAACGAGACGCCGAAGTGATGTCGAGGATCGCAAACCCCTCGTGATCCACGGACAAGCCAAGCGTCAGCGGAGGTCAGGCTCGATTGAGCATGCGGCAGGGAACACCGTTTCCGACACACGAAGGGACGTCGAATCGACTACGATGACGGCGACGACGGCGACCACATCGTCGACGACGGCAACAACAAGTATACCCGACTTGACTCAGGCTCGTGTATTACAGAATCAACCAAGCTTCCACGAAGGCGCCGCCTCCGCCTCTCACCCATGGCTAGACAAGTTTCCCCCTGTACTTGCACTCGAGTCCGACCCTTTTGCCTCCCTCACACCGAACCCCTGCCTTTTCTTAGAGGATCACCAAGCGCTCCAGTTCGGGATGCCGGAACTTCTCCTATCCGAAATTCCCGGAAAGCCGAGCTCTGTTGACATGGGGTTCGGTGTGTCTCCCGGGTGGGAGACAGAGCCAACCCCAGGTCAGAGCGTCGGCTTCCCCGCCTCATCCTGGGGCTCAGAACACACTCGTCCAAACCAAGACCTAGATGATGAAGAGGATCGCGGCGTTCTGTGTATCTCCTCACGAAACCCATTCAGTCGACGATCCAGCGCATGGCAGGAAACGCAGGCTCCTTCCTTTTCGTTTTACGCACTCAACGATGCAGTCATGTCGCAATCGAACAACACGATGATTTCGGAGAATTTGTTCCGTATCTATCACGACGTATTAGAGCACAGCCTATCTTGCTGGTTGACCGAAGAAACTTGTCCGTACACGGATAAGCGCGGCAGCATGAGACTGTTAACGCAGGGCCGATCCCGATGGGCGGCGGAAGAGCAAGGCAGCACTTGGTCCAACAGAATATATTCCCGCGTTATACAGCTCGACCGATACGCTCGCTCCACTGGTTTGATTCGGCTCACTGCGAAGGAGAATCAAGCGGCCACTAAGGCATTACACCTCGCCATCATGGCGTTTACTAGTCAGTGGGCCCAGGGCAGTCATCGCGAACGGGAGCGGTACGCGCCGGGATCGGAGATGTTCAATATGGATGACTTGGGGCAGGAGTTTGATCGCAATATTCAAATTTCGTTCTGGGAGCAGGCGAACGAGGCGCTTCAGAAAACTTCCGGTATAGAGTGCTTCAGAGTTACCTGTGCTGGGCTTATTTTTGGACTCTGCCAAAAACCATGGGACTTCGAAGATATGGAGGATTTCGAAAGCCGTCCACGAGATGTTCGCGGTGGGGCCGCCTACGATAGTAGTACGCCCTTGGCGGCGAGACTTGAAGCGGCCATCGCCAAAGATGGTACACCTACCCACATGGAGAGTGCAACTCGCAAGGCTCACGCATTAAAATTCCGCTGGGATGCTCAACAGCTTGGCATAATAACTGGTGGCCGGCGCAACGAAATGGACAGACCAACGCCGGATTCCTCATCGTCATGTGAGGAAGTACAGCAACACGAAAAGACTGTGGGTCTAGTATATTGGCTCGCTGTCATGTTCGATACTGTCTCCTCGTCAATGAACGAGAGACCGGTTGTTGTGGCTGATGAGGACTCTCAGCACTGCAACGCCATTACTCCCGTCGACACGTCAACCAATGACACCTCTCCCAAACTCAAGCAGAACGCCCTATCCATTCGACGATGGTCAACCCCGCTTTTCATTCAGGATGATCCAGAGAGGCCAAAACACATCCCGCGCTGGCCATGCTCTTACGAAGACGCCGCCGAAGCTGTGACTCGAGCAGGTCCCGTCAAGGTCCTGCTCTTCCGGCACGTTTCATGGTTGCAGAATTCGCTTCGACAGAGAGAGCACCCCGGTTCCATGGAGGACATAATTCAGAGCACCATGTCACTCTATCGCTACTGGAACACGACGTACGGGGCGTTCTTTAAAGAACTCGTCCGAGATTTCTCCTGTGTGCCGCCCCGAATCCAGAGCTGGTTCTTTTGCATATCAGCACACTGGCACTTGGCAGCCCTCCTCTTTGCCGACCTACTTGACTTTGTCGACCAGACTCGGTTCGGCAATACAGAAGCCGGCCAAGCTCGTATACAGAACAAAGTAGCGGAGAGGATCCGAAAAGCGAGCTCCAATGAGATATCCGACCTGGCTAGGGTCTCCGTGCCGGCCGGGACAGCCGACTCGACGTACGGAGCTCCCACGCCTCAATCTCATTCCCAGTCGCAGTCCATGCCCCCACCTGACTTCCATTTTGCAGTCAACAAGTGCACAATTCTCACTGAGCCATGGACGATACTTATTATCAGAGCCTTCACAAAAGCAGGAGCCCTGCATATTGCACGAGCACAAGATTTATGGCAGACGAAGGTGACGGACCTTGGGCACGAAGGTGAAACGTGCGAGGAGAGTTTAAGGCGATGTAGGGAGTGTATCAAGGCGCTGTGGTTTTTAGGTAAGAAGTCCGATATGGCGAGGAGTACTGCAGGACTATTATACCAGGCACTCAGTAATATACACAGGGAAATTGATTTAGTTTAAAGGGCAGGGCAATGGGGTATCAGGAGTTGGATTTTCTTCGCGTGGACCAAAAAA
Source organism: Scedosporium aurantiacum (assembly GCA_000812075.1). Lineage (NCBI taxonomy): Eukaryota > Fungi > Ascomycota > Sordariomycetes > Microascales > Microascaceae > Scedosporium > Scedosporium aurantiacum. Next base: position 122,863 of record JUDQ01000049.1, read on the forward strand.
GACCATATCAAGGGTTTATTTTTTTTCCTTCTTTTCTTTATGAGTTTAATTTAATAAACGGGAGTTTAATCGCCATGGATTCTTGAGTACATCGTGCCAGTCTTGCACTCCTACTAAAAAAAAGAAAAAAAAAAGAAAAAAAAAGAAGGGGGGGGGGGGTTGGCAATACTCATGGGTAATTGTTATTTGTTATTCACACTCCAGTTGAAATTTTAGGCGCTACGGCGTCGGCGACTTCCCCGCCTGGTTTACTAGGCGTATCGAGCATCTTAAGCACAGGTAGAAAACCATCCAGGATACATTGATTTAATATAATTCCGCAAGAGGTATATTCGAGATTAGGTTAATCGTCTGTCGAGTCTTGTGTAGGCAAATTGCTTCAGGATAAATCGAGGGGGTAATGATGCTGACATTCTGTATGCGCACCTTATTTCCTGATTTAGGTACGCGTTGGGGAAAAAGCATGCGATTTTCTTTGCATGCAAAGGGGGACCACAAAACACCGATTATGTTGACAGCAATCGCAGAGGCCATGATTCGACACCGCAAACAATTTGATTTCTTCTCACAAACCCTAAAAGCTTTGGTATACACAGGTTCCTTTACGCTTTGCGACACAAAAGGTATTTTGTTTCCAGGAGCATCGAAACCGCCCGAGAATTTTTTTTTGGTTGGCCTGAACTGCGAGTTGGCACCTCTTCGAGGAGCCGGTTATTTTTTTTTCTCTCGCTTTTTCGTCTTCTTCGTCTCCCTTCCTTGGGTTCTACATCTCCAAACCAAGTGAATGAACAGTCCCGTTGCAAAAATTGGGCAACGAAAAATTTTCTTAATACAGCAGTCTCGAGCCATTGATCTTTATGGAATTAAAATGGGTAAAAAGAATGACACAGCTTTGTGGGCAGTAACTTTGCAAACCTTATCCAGTGGAAACGAACGAGAGGTCGAATTTCAGGTGGAGGTGATGCCAAAGCTTCCCTAATCTTCCGCTCACGCTCTCTCAGTCGACACCGAAAGACTACGAAGTAAAACGCCATTCACGTTTACTTAGTGTGCTTCTCAAATGGGTAGAAATTGCTCAAATTCTTCAGCTCGGGCACCTGACACGTCCAGACAGATCCCGTCCTTGCTTGTCTCTCCCTCGCTCCGTAGGCACTAAGGTCAACTCGAGAGTCGAGACTGACATTGGGAAAAATTTCCCAGTGATGGGTTTCCTGATTCTGAAATCGAAAAATTAAATTCTTGATGAGCAGATTGGCGACGTGGAGCTCCAGCCTCTGAGATCGTGCCAGAGGTGTGACGTGCCACTGGACTCGCGTTTCGTATTGTTGACTTTCAACACGCGAGACTGAAAATGGCATCACGACTCACTGTAGAAGAAAGTGCCCGAATTCGGAAAAGCGAAAGTTGAGGGCAAGCTCAAGAGCCCAGCCCTGTGCTCACCTGGTCCGTCTGCATGTCTGCATCGCACTATTGAACGCCATGCTGAACTAGCGCAATCACAATCTGAAGAGGACAACGGGCGCGACCGACTTGTCTGGCGTCAATTGGTTCCCGCTGGTCCAATGTGCTCAGCCCCAGCCTGGTCCCTCGCTTCTCGTTGTCCCGCTCCTTTCTTCAAAATCCCCAGGTCACCGATGGTGCCGGGCTTTCAATGGAGACTCACCATTCCCCAGACAGGTCGCCAAGTTGCCAAAACGATCGATCTCGGCCAGCTCAATCGTGATGTCTCAAGCTGCAGTGGCCCAGATTCAATACTCGTCATTTGAACCAGCGAAAGGATCGTCTCTACCCAGCCATGTCACAGGCATGCCCGCCGTGCGTGTCCCCGGGCCCGAAGGTCCCAAGCATCAAGGGATGAAGGGGGCATGGACAGACATCTGCCTAGGCTTTGCCGTTGTTACTCTGCCAATGTTCATATTCAATGTCATTCTCATCGTACTAGTAGTGACATTCCGAGAGCCCGACCGCTTCGTCAAGTCGCTCAAGTCTGAGGCCGCCGTATATGTCGACATCAACGCGACTACGTTCACAACGATTACTTCATGGGCGAGTACGCTGGCGGCTGTGCTCGGAGGATTCGTCTTGATGCTCGGTTCCTACGGGTCGAGTCGGAGATTCGTAACGG
>JUDQ01000049.1:125347-142294 GCA_000812075.1 Scedosporium aurantiacum
ATCTACCACTACTCCCCGAGCCCTGGCACAAATCTCAGCGTCAACCTTCATGAGCGTTGCCTAATGAACAACAACTCCTACCGAGCACAGTCAAACTGGTACTTTGACAGAGAACCCGGAGCCCCCGTCGAACCTGCCTGCACGTTGAACCCCGCGGCAGCTAAGACTTTCCTTGTTGTGGGAGACGACACGATTCCTAGTATGTCAGTACTGGGCAATCGTTCTTCCGCTCTCACGGCCAGGTACCATGCCCAAGATGGACGCGTGTATTACTACCTCGCCCCGGCGCCGACAGCGGAGAATTCGAGGCAGGATTACTCGGCTGAGACGTTCGCAATGAGCACTACATGCGTTCCCAAGAGTGTCGAGTGTGGCCTCGAATACGACAAATTCATCGGCGCCGCAACACCGTTCAACTGCACGAAGAGTGGTTTTTCCGGGGACATCCAAAAGATCGGTGGGATAAGGGTACAATTTTACGACGACCCCGAATTCACGCAAACACTCAGCAGCACAGGTGTTGGAGGTAGCACATTTTCTCTTCTGGTGGCCGCCTTCCTTGACGTGGCGTGGCCCCATCCGCTTGACGACCCGGAGGTCGCTTACCAGGTGCACGGTGACCTCGCTATGATTCTCGGCTGCACGACAACAGTGTATGATGTGAGCTATCAGTATCAGAATGGCAGTGTAGTGGGATGGAATGCCCGAGAGAGCAATTCTTCCGTCACCAATGCCTTGAGCAGTCCCATCACGCAGGCACGTGTCGGTGTGACGGATGCATATCAAGCCTTCGGCTACACGGGGGACACTGACACAGGACAGGGGTACGCTGATAACTGGGCGGCCGAGTACAGCCGCGTCGCCGTAAGCGTCTCGGTCACGGCCCTACGACTGGTCCCGGCATTCTCCGCCCAGTACCGCACTCCTGCCATCGTGGCCCGCATACCGATAGCACCACTGGCGGCTCTTCTAGTCTCCAACTTTCTGTACTGCGTGGTCGGCGCAGTCCTCACGATATTCGCCATTCTGGCTGTCCGAACACCTGAGACGAAAGAGGTGGTGGAGCGGACCACGGTTCAAAGTTTGGTGGCGTCTATGTTTGAGCCTGCGACAGCCACAGCGCCGGTAAAGGAGGTGGATAACATGTTTTCTGAGTTGACTGAAGGGAAGAGTCTGCGGGTCGGGATTGGAAGGTTGCCTAATGGTGGATATTCCTATTTTCTCTGGTGATGTATGAAAGCGCTCCTGGCTCGTGGAGACATTACAACGGAATAGAAGATACGATAATAGTACCCTATACCCCACCAAGAACGGTAAAGTCATCCACGAACCTCATAGCGGTTTTTATTCGATATATGCGGGCGTGAAATATCAACATTGCTATTGCGACTCGTCCCACTGCATCATCAACCCATTATGGATAACCGCGACCTCCCCATCCCGGGGACATAGAAGCCTACCATCCGGGGTCACATGTGCCAACTCGAGAGCATCCATGACAATCCAATCGCGTGGTAGGAAGAAATGCCTGACGAGGCTATTTGAGTCCCCGCCTTGAATTCTATAAGAGCATATCCAGAATTCATGGTCGAGAAATACGAGGGAGCAGGTTTGCGAATTTTTATCAGTATTCCGTGATCCTTGTGTAAATCCGAGCGCGACTCTGATCTGTCTCGCGACCACTTCTGGGAGGAGCTGCCGCGAAAGAGTTGATGCTGGCTGCGTCCTGGCTGCATCGCTGTTCTGGCAATCGGCGTTAGGTAAGGAGAATAGCAGGTAGGTCGAATTAGACCATGCGTTCGGGGCAGCTATTGATAGTTGAAGCAAAGCGTGAGTTCCATTTGGAGTTATCAAGGCTTTACTGACCCCTCGCTTCGGGATTCTTTGCAAAGACGTCATGGAAAAAGCGTTGATCACATTCGACCCTTCAGAGAGAAGAACTGTCTGATAGCTTAACAACTCGATGAGTTTAGAATGCTGCCCAGACATATCACAAGACAGAATCTGTGACTCATTGACGCATATGAACGTTGCCAGGTTGCGTGGATGTTGCACCCAACATGATGTTTCTGAAGAAGTAGGGTAACGCGCGACAAAGGTTCCTTCAACTATCGAGAACACCTCGGAGAGGGCCTCGTATTGAGCAATTAGAAAAGAGCCATCGCCAGAAAGGGCAATTTGGTGTATAGGGCGGTTCGAGGGATGAAAATACAATCGTGACAGTCCAATGTTGCCACCATCGGTTTCGTCGAACCGGTAGACGGAAATCGCTTTGTCTAGAGTAGCCACGGCCACGACTGTCCCACTTATATCCATGGACATGCAGGCAATATAGAGCCCTCCGTAAGAATCGACAACGGGTTCGACACCCGATCGAGGCATGTAAGTGAGTGTTCCGCTGTCATTGCCAAAGGCATATGCTGGACCTTGCCCCGCGCCGACCAGTGCAGTCACTGGATCTTTCAGGGCTGCGGGAGACTCAGAAGCGAGCGAACCATCTACAGATGTCTCGTATGGGCCACTGGACATATCACTCGTCTTCTCGTCCTCCTCAGCCATGCGCGTCAGGGCGTTGGGCTCCCAAACATTGCAAACGGACCTCCGGAGATCATATATGCGGCGTCCGTCACTGCTAATAGCAAGAGCTGTGGGAGGTGATGCACATACTAGACGGTATAGAATGTTGAAGCTGTCAAAGGCAAAGACCTTTAATGATCCATCGCGTTGACTAGAGACTATGAATTGTCCACCCGGGCTGCACGCAATTTCTGCCGCCACCGGAGACTCGTCCATCTCAACTCTTTCAAGATCTAGGGGATACCACTTGAATATCACTCCATTTTGGTTTATGCCGACGATATGTTCAGTCGCTGGATTCCAGGCAAGTCGTGTGGCATGCCAGAATGTTTCCTCCCAACTGCCGCCTCGACGGCACACGATTTTGCTTCTACCGATGAGAATCCCCGTTTCAGTGGACCTGCTTTCAATGGATTTACCTTTATAAGAAACGGCGATTTGGCTTCCGTCTGGGCTAAAGCAAGTGTAAATCGGGCTCCCCCTGTGGTCTTCTCTAGACATGCCTAGTTCGCCCAACACTTCAGTGTGAACCAAACGCCATTCTTCTGCCTCCGAAATAGATTGCCGCCACATTGTGGCATCCGCGCAGTAGACGATAATTTCGGAAGAGTTGTTTGAGAAGCAGACATCCATCGCGCGGACCCCGCCAGGGTTAGGAAACTCAGCAGAGTTCATGCCAGACGGGATATCCCATACCTTTATTGTCCTGATACCGCACGTAACAAGTTTATCGCCCTCTCTGTTAAACTGAGCGACAAGAAGGAATTCATTATGAGTAAACCGATGCTGCTCTTGAAAAGTTGATGACTGGTATAGCCTCACATATTTGTCAGATGACAAAATTGCAAAGTGTCCACCACGACAGTACACTCTTCTTGGCCTTTGCTCGTGACCTAGAGGTAACTTGGCGATAGAGTCATCCCATGTTGTAGCGGAAACACCAGAGATTTTGGCCACCGCAGGATTGATGCTGGAAGCGGAGAAGTACTGGCCGGTAATGGACGAGGGAGGGAGGGCAGAATAGAGGCACCACGTTGTATATGGATGTGGGGTACCGAAATAGGTGCAGGCCGAATTTCCCTACGACCCGTACCAATTCCGTAGCCACGTTGCCAAGAAATTGGATATCATCCAACGGCTGAGAGAGGGCGTTGTCATTGGCGCCGGTAACCCGGTACTGATTAAGATAACTATTCAGGTCCTTGGCCGTCACTGCCAACCCGCCGATGCGCCCCGTGGAGGCCACGGCGTGAATCCAGCTTAAGCAGGCCCTACTTCTGAAGAAGTCCGCAACCCTTTTGAGCACATTTTCCCGAAGCGTTAACTCGTGGCTGTGAACCAAGTGGTATGACCAGTAGAGACAGGCGTAGCCCAGGAGGCCGCCTGCACATCCCTGGCCTTTCAATCGTATCCGGAACCGAGGCCCAGAGAGGATTTCAAGACATTTCTCAAAAATTAATTTGTTAGAAGTATCCAATTGCACCCTGAGAACGCTGGTTGATTGTTTTGTCAGGAATTCCTTGGCGGTATCATGGATGAGCGTGACGGTATTTCGCTTATCTGCCACCACGAAATCACCACAAAGTCTTTTGATGGTGTGCTTCAAGCTGAGAATATCTTGAAACTCGGAGGTCAGTGCTTCGGATAACGCATCCAATGTAAGCGGACTTTCCACGCACGTCACCCAAGCGAGGATTGCCTTTATACGTCGTCGTTCAGACTCGGCCCGTCGCGGATCCCCTGTTTCCAGTTCGTCCAATTGGTGCTGCTCCATCCGGGTATACACATCCATAAGTTCTAATGGCATGTCGTTAATAGCACACTGTACGTCTTCCACTGTATCACAGTCAATAAGGCCCCGCAGAACTATGGAGAGCCATAAAAAATTCCCCTGGGCCTTTTCGAGAAGTGAAGCAGCTACCGAAGACTTAAAGGCGTCAGGCCATGCACTCCATTGCAACTCTTTGACAATGTGTAACTCCAGGCTTGACTTTGGGATTTCGAGAGGGAGGTGAGAGAGTCTGCCCGATAACGGGGCTCTAAGCTTTTCATAGACACATGAAAGCACATGCGGCCGGGATAGGAGGATAATGCGTAGCGGGAATTTGACGGCCTTCAGGGATGCTAATAATCCAACAAATTTCTGGACGGATTCGGCTTCGTCAACTCCATCAATAACCCAGTATACTGGATTCGTCCTCCGAAGATGGCTAAAAATGTTGATGAAGAACCGTTGCCAAATGGTCCGTACATCAGATCTGAGCTCTAATTCGAAGTCACAAGATAAAGATTGGAGTTTCTCAGCGTATTCTGCATCGTCCTCTATCATTTGATAGATGATAGAAAGAAGGCACTGTCTCACGGACCTCATCAAGTGATGGCCATGTTTGAAATACCAGAGCTGAGCAGGGTGGCCAGATTCTCGTAAGTGGCGCCCGAGGAAGGATGATAGAACAGACTTGCCGCTCCCCGGAGAGCCTGTCACTTGTAAAATTGCCGGTAATTTCCCTTTGTCGGAAAGAAAGCGTGTAAGCACGACATCCTCGAGAATCCAATTGCAGGACCCCTGGGTGTAGTCCTCGAGTAACTCGTCAACAGCTGAATTCGACCATCTCGGGACCGATAATTTCATGAAAATCTCGTTAAGGATACTACTCGACACTTTTGTGACTGCCACAGAATCCTTGTGAGATGTTTGACCTACTCAGAAGTAAGTCATTAACTCAACGGACGCCCACGAATAACCACGGGCATTTCAACGGACCTTGGTACTTGGACTTCTTCACCAGGGACATGATCACGCCGCGAACCGTCCTGTAGTTCTCATCATCCTGCGACTTGTACTTGCAGATACTTCGATGGTCGGCGTTTAGAGGTGATGTTATCTCTCCTGGATATCCCAATGTTGCAGAATCTCGTTCAACCACCATCTACGGCAAGACAGGAAAACTAATTAGTGGCTAACCCCAACTCATTTGACGGCTAGGGGGTCAGATACATACAACTTTCTTTAGTCCCATATGAGTGGGGTATGTCTCGAAGGATACAAGCTGAAGCTGTCCCGCATAGACACGAAACTGGTCATTGATGTCGGATATTCGTGGCGAATTCCTAACCAGATCTCCCACGTAATCCTTAAGAGAATACAAAGAGACTGACATGAGTTTTGAGAGAATGTCAGCCAGGCCGCTGCCTCGATGCGGAGTTGCAAGAAACAGGATGCTGGTAACGGATTGGAGAAGGTCTTTAAACGCGGCATCGGCTGCCCCTAGAATATATGCCTGGACAAGTATGACCTTAGTCGCAAGAGAAGGCCAAGGTGACAGAGAGTTACTGTGATATTGTACAAACCTTCTTTACAACCAAACCACCCATGGAATGAACCACAAATATGATGGGTTTCTATAATTGTGACAGTATCAATATGTTAGCACGGCACCAGTAGTCTTCTATATATCGGGTAACGCAGCATACCTCGCCAATCCCCAGCGCTTGTGTACTGGAATCAGTACCAAATTTCATCTGCAGAAGTAGATTCTTGGCGAAGTCGGATATGTTGAAAGTGTTCCTGTCTTGGGAAAGATAATTTGCGTTGTATCCGAAAGTCAAAATTCGCACAGCTTTAAGCTCTGGCTCTTGTGGCAGCCATTCCTGTGGCCAGAAGAGCGATGAGTCGTCCTTCCAGGTCCATGTCGTTATAGAAGACCCACCTAGGCCGTGAACAAAGATCAGATCCGCTATCCTATCATCGTGAGGTTTGTATAGCACGCGGAGACCTAGGGGCTCATCATGACGATCCGGCAACTTGCTGCGGTTGACCAACGAGGCGGGTGGCATTAATGGCAAATCCGACATCGTGTGACGTCTGTTGAGATGAGAGATTAATCCCTGATCCATCCGCAGTGGGCATAGAAGTAGATCATAATTGGAGCTACGAACTCAGAGAACGTTGAAGGGGAGTTACCCAAAGCCGACGGTCGGGCAACTGATGGCCCTGCAGCTCCTAGCGGACTATCATCGTTGTCCCTTTTAGTTTTCAACGCCCCCTTCAAACTGCTATACTGTCGTCGGTCCGCACCATTAGTATATTTTGACCTCTTATGGGGTTTCTTAGCAGTACAATGCCACTTTACCAACTTGAACATGGCTAGCTTGTCTTCTGTATGACGAGATGTCGGCTAGTGGAACCCGGGCGAAGACCTAACACGAGTCCCTCTTGTCTAAAATGTCGAGCTTTCCAAGTATTATCATGCCTGTTAAGACTTTGAGGCACTTTTCAGATGGTTCAACACAAATTCTTCTGGTCGATTTACCAATCTGTAAGGGATGAAATGCGGGGTCAAGGATTTTCGCTCGCCGTCGTCCCCTTCTACTCTGGAAGTGAAGGGTGCATATCGTCAGGCTATGGCTGTTAAATATGACAACATCATTGGCACGTTGGAGTATCACAGCATTATCACAACGCGCCGTGGCGAGGGGCGCAGCAGCTCCGAGGCAAGTCCCACTGGTTGAGTCTGATCACCCTGCATGAGATCACGTTACGCCGAGCGTGGTCAAAATAAGTCTGGGTCCTTTGACGGGGATAGGAAAGCCAGGCATCCAGCTATGTTGTCGTGGCTGCTCTCCTTCCCCTCCCCGCTTTCTCTCCGAGACATTTTGCACGCGGACATGTATTCATTCCCATCGTTTAGGTCTTTTCCTAAGGAGAGCGTGATCATTGACGAGGCTCTCTTAGCGTGTATGTGGTACTCGTAAACGCTTCCGCCAATGTGATCGAATCTAACGGCTGATGTGTTTACAATCAACTTGCAGGTTTCCCACCGAAGTCTACAATCCTTCAAGCAATTCCCTGCGGAGCCTCAACCTGGACGAAAAAGGCGAAAATTGTCATCAACCTCCATGATGGCACAAATCAGGCCTGCTTCCTCAAAATTTCGTCTGAGGATGTCGCACCGATCATGATGGAAGGGGAGTTCAACTCCATTAATACCATCCACAGTCTGATGCCGGAGTTCACCCCGAAGCCGTTCGGGTGGGGAGAATACAAATCCCACCCCGGAATATATTTCCTGTTGATGGAATTTTTGGACATTAGGGTCGAACTTCCGGGCCCTGGAACTTTCTGTGATGTACTATCCAAGCTTCATCAAAGAAAATCACCTACAAACAAGTTTGGCTTCCACATGCCCACCTGTCACGGGAAGATTCCACAGCCAAACACATGGGATTCGAACTGGAGTCGCTATTTTGCCAACCTTCTAAAAGTCTTCCATGAATGGGATTTGAAAACAAACGGAGCCTGGCCTGAATACGAACTGGCCTTTGAAACCCTCGTCTCTACTGTTATCCCACGGTTGCTTGAACCCCTCCAGGCGGACGGCCGGATTATCGAGCCGACTTTAGTGCACGGCGACCTGTGGGAGCAAAATGTAGGTACGAATGTCGATACAGGAGATCCCGTTATCTTTGACCCAGCTGTATTTTATGCTCATCATGAGTACGAACTCGGCATGTGGAGGCGTGAAATCATTGCTTTCGACCAGGCGTATATCAATCAGTATTTGCTGCGAAACCCACCGAGCGAGCCAGCAGAACAATGGGATGATCGAAATCGGCTTTATTCTATCAAATTCAACATTTCCCACTCGGCCCATTGGGAAGGTATGGCGAATATTACAAGGCCGATGTAAGTAAATCCGAGTTAAGACACATCACGAGCAGGATAACTGATTACTTTGTACTTGTGTGATACCACAGGATCCTAAACGACATGAAGTATTTGATCGTGAAATACGCAAGCGTGATGTAGAGCTGCCACAAGTGCTTGAGCGGGAGGTATTGATGTAGCCACGGGGTACGAGATAGAATCAGTATATAGTCTAGGAATGTTCAACGGGATTGAATTGAGTCTCGTGTGGTAGATAAAACGAAGTCCCGGGATAAAGGCGTTCAAACATTTTCCTCTGAATTATTTACCGAGTTAAACATCTTTCATTCCACGCCCGAGAGCATTCCGTAATCTCCTAGCTACCTGGCAGAAGTGCAGAACTTGGGTTTGTTGTTTATAGATATTTCGCATTGAGCACAGTATTAGAATCCTCCACGGCAGCAGGTTTCCCCACTGACATAAATACCCGGTCTCGCCCAACTCACCCTGAAAGGAGACTTTATCTTCATAATGCCACTGCTGTTTGCGAAGAATGACTACGACGTTAAACTATAGGAATAGCTGATGTACTGATAGGAGAAGTAAAGAAAAAAGTTTTTAAGAGAATTCTATTGGGACTAAGCTCAACTGCTCCTAGATCATCGATTCCTAAGTCCCACGGAGATTTGATACCTAACCTTCAAGACACTGTCTTCCTGATGGGCACGGGTAGAACCAGATAAGCGTCGAACCTGAACCAATAGCCCCCTTCCATCTGGAAGGCGAAACGAACAACGATCAGCAAGAATTGAAGAAAGAAACAGTTGGCGCAGTTTTCGTTCCCTGTTGCCTTGTTTTCGTATAGAAACCTCCTTGATAGACCATATCTCGTCCAGTCGGATCAACTTGACTGAGAGCATTACTGATGGGCCTTGGCAGCTGGCAATTCGACATGATATTTGGACTGGAGCTTTCGAGTACTCGGATTTTCTTGTCTGAATCTCAAAGCCTGAATTATGTCCCGCTTGTGCTGATACGGATTGTCTGATGCTACCTGTGGCGTTCCATGTTTCCACGCGGAATAAATCGCTCTCAAATATGAACATGTTGTCAATGCGGTTCTTGCTCTCTAGACTGGTCCGGCCTGGGCAAATGAGAAGCTTGGTCTTTTCAAGTCTAGAAATAAGATTTCCAAGATGAGGCAAAATAACTGGGAATGCCCGTAAACGGAGGCATGCATCCAGCTCGAGCCGCCGACGCAAGAGGAGACATAGGGCGCCTTGTGGAAATCTCTCTAGTGTATAGTTGAGTACCGCCACATGAGTTACGCTGGCTGGTGGTTTATCGTTGTCGAAATACTTTAGCTTGTCGTAGATATCCCGGTAGTTCAATAGTGGGAGAACAGTGGACATTTCGTTCCGGAGCATGGTAACAGTCGTCATGATTTGCTCATGTGCTTGCGTACTCCACCTTTCGGATGCAATAAGATTGGTGTATTGGAAATTCGAAGGCAAACAGCGTATTCCTTGCGAAAGACAGGAGGTGCAGTCACTTCTCTCGCAGAAGCGTGTCGGTGAGTCGGCTAACAGAGGCTGGCCCTCCAGGTGAGGACTATGGCGGAACAAGAATATTGAGTGGTCAGCTGTCGAATTATAGATAGCTTCTTGAAGTCTGACGAAAGCTTTCTCCCGGCCCTCTCCATAGAGAAGTGGCATATTGATATCGAAAAGACCTAGGAGCGAATATGCCTCGTCCTCTTCCTTAGTAACTTTCCGATGAGCTACCCATGACAGTTTCTCCGCAGTGCTGAAGAGGTCAACTGCCTCCTTATGAACAAGGACATTCGGATTGATTGATGTGATCTCCGCGATCTGCTGGTGGCGTTCGAGCTTTGTACCTATGGGTTCCCAGTTCTCCGCGTAGAATTCGACACATACTGGAGCGATCAGCTCTTGCAGAGTCCAGCCGCGCGTGAACCAGTCGCTCTGGGAGAACATCTTGCCCCAGCCCGCTTCTAAATCGGGAACATCGGCCATGTATACATAGCATATGTTCGACTCTGCGTAGTATCTCCACATAGAATTGATAGCTTCTTGCAATTCAGCCGAGCTCGACTTGTCGATGCAACAGGTGTCGATCCAGATCCATTCGTATCCATCTTTGAGAGCCCGGTTACATGCTCCTTGTATTTTAGTGAAGCTAGCTTTTATCCGTGTCTGGCTCTGGAGGTCTGAAATCGGTGCTTTGCTTATGTCTGCGAAGGTGACTTCTTCGGTGCTCCATCGATGAGAGAGGATTACATAGTCTGGAGCCTCGCTCGGGGTAAAGAGACGGCTCAGCTCTAGAGTCTTAGTATTCAGGAGCCGCATGATGAATCAAAATCTCTAGGTCTCCAATCGAGCAAAACTATGATGTAGTACTGTAAGCTGAAAGGTTATGAGAAAATTTGAGAAGGCTGGGAGCGGCATTTGATTTAGCCCGCAGGTAGTCCACGCTCAGCAACACGCACACTAATAAAAAAGCTTCTAAAGCCCCACCAGTTCAGCTTTATCCATATTTTTCTAAAAGAGGGGCTCGGGGAAAGTAGAAGGGTTTCTTATACTATTCTTATTTCTAGAATTCTTCTAAATATTTCTACAGAGGCCTAGAAATCTTTATAATTAACATTATAGATTAGTACTTATAAGTTTTTAGTATAAAGTAGATCAGCTATAAACTTTAGAAAGCTATTTAACTTAAAAACTAATAGTTATTTCTATTTATTAAAATATTAATAATAAAAGTATATAATATAAGTTAAGTTATATTATATATTAATTATAAGAAGTTAAAAATTATTATTATTTAAAAAAACTTTATAAATTAATATATAAATACTAAATCTTATTATAGCCTAGTTATAACTTAAATTATATAAAATAATATTAAAGTAAAATAATATAACTTATATATATTATAATCCTAATACTAGTATTACTAAATATTAAGTAAGTCTATAAGTATAAAGGCTATAGAGTACCTATTCTAAAATAAATAAGGTAGTTAAGTAGTATTTACAAAATATAGATAAGAAGTATATATCTAAATATAAAGGTATAGTTATTTTTAGATTAACTATTAAAAGATCTTAAAAGATAAACTAGATATATAGTAAAACCTATAATTTATATAGATATTTCCCTTCTAAGCTCTTCTAAAGTAATTAATACCTATCTATAATTAATTAAAACTAATTATTTAGTAATTAGAGTAATTATAAAGGTAATTATTACTAATTATCTTTCTAAATTTCTAATTACTCTTTAATACTTACTAGATAGCTATATATAGCTATCTTATTATTATTTTCTATTATATTTTACTATTTTAAACCTATATAAAAATTAGCTTATAATATAATATTTCCCCTCTTTTAGTTTTTATCTTTAAAGACTTATAAGTAAACTATTTATTTTATTAGTTTTACCTTTTATAAATTCTTTTCTTTTTTTACTATAAAGTTATCTTTTTTTATTAACTATATTAGATAGTAATAGAAATTTATTTACTTCTTATCTTTATACTTTATAATTTATAAATACTATTAATAAAATTAATTTTAATATAATACTTTATTTTTTCTATATTTAATAGTCCTTTACTTATAAAATAATAAAAGATATATTTTACTATAATAAATATATTTACTTAAATTATTTATATAATATTATAAGTATATTTATAGATATTAGTAAGTTTTTATATTTTTTCTATTTATTTTTAATTTTTAATTTAGTTTAATATTATATTTTATCTTTAAAAAATATTATCTAAAATAAAATAAAAAGAAGTTAAGTAATCTTTAATTAAATATTAGTAAAAAGCTTTTAAAGCTTTTACTTATTTATTTTATATTTAAAAATAAAAGAAGATATTATCTTAAAAGAAAATAAAAATAGTAAAAAGGAGTTTATAATCTTTAAATAAGTTAGAAGAGGCTAAATATTAGAAGTTTAAAGTAGCTATTACTATTTAAGTTACTAGTACTATAGATATAATTAATTAAAATTTAATAATATTAGATCTACTATTAATAAATCTTAAAGCTTTTTTAAATACTTTTAATAGAATATAGTAAGAAGTTATTAGCTTTTTATTAAATATTTAATAAGTTTTTAAATATTTATATTATATTAATAATTTTTCTATTTAATTAAATATTTAACTTTCTTATTATTATTATTTATTAAATTAAAGATCTTTTTAGCTTTATAAATATCTTTTTTTACTATAATTTTAATAGATTTTTCTATAAGTATATTATTATATACTAGTTTAAATAGTATAATATAAAAATTAAATAGACTTTTATAATTTTAAATAATTTTAGTTTATAGTTTACTTTTAAAACTTTTTATTTAATTTTAAATAATCTAATTTTCTTATAGTCTAGTTTATTACTTAATTATTTAGTTTTAATTTAAAAGTTTTTAGTTTCTAGCTTTCTTTATAATAACTAGACTTTACTTCCCCTTTTAAAAATTAGTTTTATAATCTTATTCTAATTTATATACTATTTTACTTTTTATTAAATAAACTTTAGTTTTTTAGTAAATTATTTATATAACTTCTTTATTTTATTTATAGTTAAGATAGCTTACTCTATTTAAGTTTTAGTTTCTATTAGCTTAAATTTTATTTTTAGTTTAATATTATAGTTAATATAAAATAAAGATATTTTTATACTTTCTAAAATATTAATATTATATACTTTTTAAACTAAAAGTAATAAAGATATCTAATTATCTTATTTTTAATTAATATAATATTTTAAATATATTTTTAATATCTAATTTATTTATTTAACTTATTTCTAAATTTCTAGATAATAAACTATAAAAAGTTTATAATTAACTTTTATTTTATTTAATAGACTTTATTAAAAATATAAAGTAAATACTCTTTCTTTATTAAAATTTATTTTTTTAAATAGGTTATAATTTACTATTACTATTTATAAAAATAGCTTAGTAAATTATAATATTTTTATAAATTTATTATAAAATATAAAGTACTTATACTTTATAAATATATCTATTATTATTATAATATTATTATAAATAACTTCTATAGTAAAGTCTTTTAATAATAGTAGTTTAATAATAAAATTAATAATAATCTTTTACTATAGTATTTCTAGTACTAGTATTAATTATAATTATCTATATTACTTATATAGTAAGTTTTTATTTTTCTTATATTAAAGATATTATTTTATAATTTCTTTAATATTTCTTTTAAAACTTAAGATATAATAGTCTTACTATACTTTTTTCTTAGTTTTTATAATATTAAAATATCTATTAAATACTAACTTATAAATCCCTTTAATAAGTTTTTAATATAATCTTTTTAAAATAAAAATCTTATCTTTTTTCTTTTAAAATTACTTATTATATTATAATTTATAATATTATATTTAATTATTAAACTTATCTTACTTATAGCTTTATAAAAGCTTATTAGTCTAGTTAATATTCTTTATAATTTAATAGCTAATTATAATCTAGTATAGGTTTCTTTTATTATCTTTATATAATATTATTTATATTTTCTTTAATATCTTTTAAAAATAATTAAAATATTTATTAAATATATTTACTTTTTTATTTTCTTTTTCTTTAATATATATAATTTTAAAATTATATTTTAATAATTCTTTAGCTTATTATACTTATTATTAATTTAGTTTTTTAATTATAGTAAATCTTATAAGATTTTTATAATTTAAATAAATAGTAATAAAGTATTTAATATTTATTAAATAATATTTCTATTTTTTAAATAGTTTAATAATAGTTATAAGTTTTTTATTAAATATTTTATAATATAGTATTAGTTTATTAAGTTTCTTTAATATAAATATTATAAAATAAAGTTAGTTTTTTTTATTATATTATTTAAATTATATTTTTAGATTATAATCTAAAATATCTATTTTTAATTTAAATAGTTTTAAAAAGTCTATTTAATAAAATATAAACTATTTATATATTAATTATTTAACTTTTTAAAATACTTTTTATTTTTTTAGTTTTTACTAAAATATTTTATCTTTTTTAGTAAGTTCTATAAAAAGGCTTATATTAATATTATATTCTCTTAAAAACCTAACCTATAAGATCTCAAAATTCGCACTCAACTCTCTATACAAACTTAAGTCTATTTATTCAAATTTTACCTCAACTACCCTATACAAAATTTACAACTACTATACCCTTACATATCTTTTAACTCCCACCCTACCTATATACTTATTATTATTATACTTAAGTTACTATAAATTAGGTATATTATTACAAATACTATTAATTATTATAAATCCCCCCCTAGCTATTATTATAATTATAAAAATATTATAAATACTTATTTATTATATATATTTCCTATTATTATAAATATATTAAATTATTATAACTATCTTTAGTTATTATAAATCTAATTCTAGCTATTATTATAATTATAGAGATATTATAAGTACTTACTTATTATATATATTTCCTATTATTATAACTATCTTTAGTTATTATAAAACTAATTTTAGCTATTATTATAATTTTAAAGATATTATAAATACTTACCTATTATATATATTTCCTATTATTATAAATATAGTAATTTATTATAACTATCTTTAGTTATTATAAATCTCCCCCTAGCTATTATTATAATTATAAAGATATTATAAATATCTATTTATTATATACTTTTTATTATTATAAATTTCTATTTTTATTATAAGTACTTAATAGCTATTATAAATACTAACCTATTTTATATATTTCCTATTATTATAACTACTTTTAGTTATTATAAATCCCCCCCTAACTATTATTATAATTATAAAGATATTATAAGTACTTACTTATTATATATATTTTCTTATTATTATAAATATATTAAGTTATTATAATTATTTTTAGTTATTATAAATCTAATTTTAGTTATTATTATAAACTTCTACTTTTATTATAAGTATTTAGCTAGCTATTATAAATACCTAGCTATTATATATATTTTCTTATTATTATAAATATATTAAGTTATTATAATTATCTCTAGTTATTATAAATCTAACCCTAGCTATTATTATAATTTTAAAGATATTATAAATATTTATTTATTATATACTTTCTATTATTATAAATTTCTACTTTTATTATAAGCACCTAGCTAGCTATTATAAATACCTAGCTAGCTACTATAAGTACTTAGCTATTATATATAATTCCTATTATTATAATTATCTTTAGTTATTATAAAGCTAATTCTAGCTATTATTACAATTTTAAAGATATTATAAATACCTACTTATTATATACTTCTTATTATTATAAATTTTTACTTTTATTATAAGCACCTAGCTAGCTATTATAAATACTTAGCTAGTTACTATAAGTATTTAGCTATTATATATAATTTCTATTACTATAACCATCTTTAGTTATTATAAATCCCCTTCTAGCTATTATTATAATTATAAAGATATTATAAATATTTATTTATTATATATATTTTCCTATTATTATAAATATATTAAATTATTATAATTATCTTTAATTATTATAAATTTTTAATCTTATTATAAGTACTTAACTAGCTATTATAAGCCTCTACTTATTATATATATTTCCCCTCTTTATTATTTTATTATTCTCTTTTCTATTTCTCTTTCTATTTCTCTTTCTATTTTTCTAAATATCTTTTTATTTCCCTTTTTATTTTTTTTTCTATTTTTCTTTTTATTTTTCTTTTTATTTTTCTTTTTATTTCTCTTTTTATTTCTCTTTTTATTTCTTTTTTTATTTTTCTTTCTATTCCTCTTTCTATTCCTTTTTCTATTTCTCTTTCTATTCCTCTTTCTATTCCTCTTTCTATTTTTCTTTTTATTCCTATCTTCTACTTTTAATTATAAAAGTAGCTATAACTATAAAGCTACTTTTAATTACTAAAATAACTATTATTATAAAGATACTCTTAATTATAAAAATAGTTATAATTATAAAGCTACCCTCTATTACTAAAATAGCTATTATTATAAAGATATTTTTAATTATAGATATTACTATATTTATATTTTTAAAAATACTATTTTCTATATTAAAGTATCTAGTTTATCTCTACTATTTCTTATACTATATACTTTTAAAATTTATTAAGATTTTAACTATTATAGTTACTATATCTATTATAGCTATTAAGATTAAAACTATTATAGCTACTATAGCTACTATAACTATTAAAGCCTCTTAAAGTCCCTATATAACCTAAAGAAAATAAAAGCTTTAGAAAATATAAAACTAGTTTTACTACTATATATTTAATATAGATATTCTCTCCTTTACTTTTATTAACTTTTATTTAAAATTAATTATAATTTTAACTTTTTTTTATATATAGTTATATTTAAGTTTAATATTATAATATCTTAAAAAATAAAATTAAATAATTAATAGAAATTATAATTTATATATTTATTTTCTTTTTAAATTCTTTTTAGCTTATTAGTAATTATTATATTAATTACTATAATCTAATATTAATATTATTTAATATTAAATAAGTTTAGTTAATATAAATATTAGATTTAAAAAGAGCTTATTATAATATAAATAAGGTAGTTAAATAATATTTATAAGATATAAGTAAAAAGTATATATCTAAATATAAAAGTATATTTATAT
>JUDQ01000490.1:0-21799 GCA_000812075.1 Scedosporium aurantiacum
ACCCCCCCACCCCCATGGGCCGCCTCCTGAAGAAGAGGATCGGACGATCCCGAGCCTTGAAGAATATAACCGAACAGAGGCATGCCGCGGGCCAAGTCGGAAGGCCCGGTCAAGGCGTGGGTAGGATCAAGCGAGTAAGAAAGCAGCGCCGAGAACAGCCGCGAGGCTAGCAACTCCCGCAGCAGCCAATCTCGGATGTGCGAGACCGTCCTTTGGGCACTCCTCGGGCGGGTTCAGACCGCTGCACTTCTCCTTGAGGTCAGCGGCCTGCATGCTCTCGACTGCGGCCTTGTCAATCTTGACCTTGCAGGGGTTCGAGGTGGGTGTGGAGGACGAGGAACCCAACACCGCACAAGTCTCGCGTCCCGAGGATCCGACGGGAGCCTCGAGTGTCTTGTCGGTCACGTCGATGCCGACGCCCTCGTTCGGGCAGCTCTCGCTATCACCGCCTGTGGCGGCGACGAGATCGGCCTTTTCGCCACCTTCTTTGATCTCAAACTCGACCAAGAAGTTGTCGGTGCGGTTGCGGACAATTTCGACCTCGCCGCGGCTCTCGTCGCACGCCGACCAGCGCGGCTGCCAGAGGAGGCGAAGCTTGCCCTCGCCTTCAGCTCTGAGATAGCTCCACAAGAGATAGGGGTCGTTCTCCGAGGCGCTGGTCCAGTTGAGCTCGTGAGTGCTGTCGACGAGGGTTTCAATGCCTTCAGTCACGTTGAGGATCTGGAACCAGATGGTGGGCTTGAGATGCTCGGCCAGCTTGGAGTTCTGGAGCGCGAAAACAATGGGGAAGTCATTCGTGGGCTCATACGTCTCGTTCGCACGGGGAAAAGCCAGACCGATGTCTAGGACACCGGCGGCTCTAGCGACGGCGCCGAGGTAGGCAGAGGCACTCATGAGGGCCCACATGGGCTGGGAAGCTGGACGCATGGCGGCGAGCGGGCGAGCGGGAGTTTAGTCGGTATCGCTTTTAGCAGTAGCGCGGTTGATGTTAGCGTTGGTGATGTTGGCAGGCACACTGGCTGCCCAAGTGAATTTTGACGGTTGCTGTGCTGCTGGTGCTGGTGCTGTTGCTGTTGCTGTCCTGTTGAGATTGCCTAAAAAAACAAACCTAAAAAAAAAGAGCGACTGACGGACGAGAAGGTCGGCAAATAAAGCGACAAACGTGAAAACACACGAAAACAGACCACCCACCGTGGCGCATGGTGCTTTGTGATCAGCGGCTCAATTTTGGCTTGGCCCTTGGCAAACTGTGCCGTGAGCCCCTGACTAACTCATATAAGGAAGGTCACAGTACGGCCTGAAGGAGAAGGAGCGGTTCTGTCGACAGGGGTGCCTCGGAATCGATCAAATGTTTAGTTTCCGAGGCAGCTGGTTTTGTACTACACATGTCCCACAGGGATTGGACTTGTTAGATCGAAACTGAAGCTCCAATTGACGAGGGCCCCTATAAGTACCATCACATACTAATTCTGTAGACAAAGTACTTTAAATTTTGAAGCTCTTGAAGTTCTCTGGACCAGCCACCTGCCCCTTGCAGCGGGCCGACAGGCCGCCAGACCGGCAGACCGGGAGGAGCCGCACATTAACAGCTTAACACGCCCAGGGTGGTACCGCCAGAGGGCGGGGGGGTGCAGGTACAGTGTAGTAGTTTTCTAATTTTCTTCATCGAGGCCACCTCCGCCACCTCGGCCGATTCTCACTCCATTTGATGAATTGCTTCGCAAAGCGAAGAGCAACGGGAGGTGCCCCCCTTTCCGCTCCGCCAAGTCTGCAGAACAACAGACTATCGATGGGCTTCATTTATTCCTGTCATTCCACTGTTACGTTGCCATCAACGTCTCCGCGTGACGAGCGCCTGGCAAGGGTATTGCGATGTTTTCTGCGTAGGACTGATCCTTCCATGCTGTCAGTGTAGCATAGGAACTGGATCCATATTCGCGAAGGATCACCGTTGCCAGGATTGCAATCCTTGGGATTCCAAACCATGCGATGACTTGCGTGAGAATTCAGAGTTGAACGCTCTGCTTTGCTGCCGAAAGGAGCTTGGCGCCCCAAGGCCCGGCGAAAGCGCGCGAGGTCGGCGTATAAGATGTCTTCTGGCGATCATGTCCGATCGCGATTTCCTTCTGTTCTGCAGGACATCTGGCTCATCTTCCAACTCCCCCGTCCCCTCCCCTCACTTCTTCAACCTTGGTTCCTGCTCCGCTCCATTCACTCTTTCCCCCCTTCACCAGACTGAGCAACCCTCCGTTGAACAACATGCACGCGGCACGTCTTCACCTCGTCCTGCTCGGCCTTCTCTCCGGCCCCGGCTTGGACCTTGTCTCGGCCGCCAGGAGGCCCGTCATCGCCCGACGTGGCGTCCAGTGCTACTTTGACGTCCAGGCAGAGAGCGGCGAGACCTGCCAGGGCATGGCCTCGAGCTGGGGCATCTCGGTCGAGGAGTTCACCAAGATCAACCCGGGCGTGACCTGCCCCAACCTTGAGGCTGGAAAGTCCTACTGCGTTGTTGGCGAGTACACGGGTGGCGGCGGGAGTGAGACTACTCCCCCTGTTCAGCCTACAACCACGTCCACCACCACGACAGCCCCTCCCACCACCATCAGGACTTCTATCACCACCAGTACCACCACTGCGCCTGCCCCCAGCAACTCCCCCGCTATGCCTGGCATTGTGGACAACTGTGACAGTTTCTACAAGGTTCAGTCAGGTGATCAATGCGACTCGATCGCCCAGAAGCACGGTATCTCGGTGGCCCAGTTCAAGGCGTGGAATACTGAGATAAACGCCTCGTGCTCCAACCTCTGGGCCGACTACTATGTCTGCGTCCGGGTTCCCGGTGCTACCACCCCACCCACCACCACCACCACCACCACCGGCCCTGCTCCCAGCAACTCTCCCCTCATGCCTGGCGTCGTGGCCAACTGCAACCGCTTCTACAAGATTCAGTCCGGCGATAGTTGCGAAATTGTTGCCCAGAAGAACGGCATCACCACCGCGCAGCTGAGGTCCTGGAACACCGAGATCAACGCTTCCTGCACCAACCTTTGGGCTGATTACTACATTTGCACCGGTGTCCCTGGAGCCGTGACTAACCCGCCCACCACCACCACCTCTGCGCCCACGCCCAGTAACTCCCCTGCCCTGCCCGGCGCCGTGTCCGACTGCAACAAGTGGTACAAGATCGCCTCGGGCGATACATGTGACAATATTGCCGCCAAGAACACCATCACCGTCGCCCAGCTCCGCAGCTTCAACACCCAAATCAACTCCAGTACGTACTCACAGTCCCCCACCCCCGTCCTTGTCTTTCGGGTCGATTCTTTGCTAACTGGTTTTTCCTCAGGCTGCAACAATCTCTGGGTCGACTACTATGCCTGCGTCGGTACCCCCAACGCCGCCACACCCATGCCCGGAATCGTCTCCAACTGCAGCCGCTATTACCAGGTCGTTTCCGGCGACTCGTGTGATGTCATTGCCTCCAAGGCTGGTATCACTGTTGCCGACTTCCGCAAGTGGAACACTTCCATCAACTCGGCCTGCACTAATCTATGGCTTAACGCCCTAGTCTGTACTAAAGCTTAGTTAGTACTACTAGTGGGCCAGCGATAAAAGGGCTTCCCTTCACGCACTAGCTAGTCTTAGGGCAAGTTGAAGTTTTCATCACACTTGAGCTTTTGGAATCAATAGAGCTTCTTGGGCGAATTGGCCTTTCCTCGAGCTATATGCAGTATATCTTTATATATTCTATAAAATATTTATAAGTTAATATTTACTTCTATTTATATATTTTAATTAGTTTTTAATTATATTTATATATAAAATAACTTTACTTATTATAATATATTAAAATAAAATATATAATAACTTAACTATTATTAGTTAAATAATAGCCATGGAAAGTGGGATGTCATTTCAGTCCGCTGGTGGACTGAAATGACATCCCACCTACCTTCTATGCACGCACCAGCTGACTGTAAATGAATTGATTGCCAGCTGTACCTCGTAGACTGATTTGATCCAGGTGTCGGCACGTGACAAGTACACTGGATGGGTATGCAACCCAATCCATCACCGTCAATGAGCAGCACTCATCCCCAACCTTCCATCAACATTGTGAGCAGCCATACGAAGTATTCCAGAAGTACTTCAACGCTGAGGCAGCTCTATTAAGTATCAAGAGGAGCGATATTAAGCCCAATGCTCACCCCAAACATACTATCAACTTCGTTATTAAATTCGGATACAAAATATCTGCAAGCCGTTTAAGTAACTGAGGATTAGCTGCTATTGTGGAAGATGGAAGAGAGTTGAGGAGAATAGGAAGAGGGAAAAGAAAAGATTAAATACCTAGAGGGTAGGGAGGGCTTTAAATACTTGCAGTCCTGCCCCCTGTATTGACAGGAAAGTGCCCAGTGTACTAACAGCACTCACCTTCGCTCCCCTCTCCCTCCTCCTCTCCTCTCTAGATCAACTTTACATCTCCATTCCCCACTCTATAAAATCTTACACTTTATATGAAATATAGTAACTATAGCGAAACTATAAGAAGACTTATAATGGAGGGAGCAGGAGTATAGGGAAAGCTTTGTAGCTTAGGGCTTTAGAAGGGGATATGAGAGGATGGATTTCGGCCTCTGGATCTTGACCGCCTCTTACCCCAGCGCTAGAGTACATCTGACTCCTGGTGGTTGCTGGAGCTCTGAAACCCGAGCTTGGCTATATCACTCTACTGACGTGGAGTTGATGAGGCAGGCGGTGATGAAAAGGCGAACCAGTGCCAGGCCTGCCCGTGTTGGTCCTCCTAGAGCGCAGCTCCTCTCCTCTGTACAATCCCGATTGGCAGTGGCATGGTTAGGCGCTTGCTAGACACGGTCGCACCAGGCAAGACATTATCCAGTGAGCCACAGGTTCGCCTTCGAATCCGGTTATCACTGGCGGGGCGGGGGCTGTTGGTGAATCCGGGAGCGGCCCTAATTTTAGGGTCCTGGATATCTTTGGGGACGGCGTTCCAGTTCACCTGGTCGTAGACTACTGCAACCTCAACTCGAAAATCGAGCTTGACGAATACCCGGCTTGAGATGGAGACTGTTCTTGGTCACATTTAAGAGAACACGGTGATATCGTCTAAGTAGGCGAAGCAGAATACTTCAAGGTATGGGGCGAGCACTGTGTTAATGAAGCACTGGAAAATGGCGGGGGCAGTAGCTGGGCCCATTGGCATCACTTGGTAAAGTTGTGAAATATTATATACATCAATAAAATAAGCGGGCGGTGAGGGGTATCAGTTCATCAAATCGTTTCAACTTTCCATCCTCCAGTCTCGTTTTCCAGAGACAACTAGTTCTTCCATTTTAAACAAGAAGTGAGTGAGACGGGTGTGTGCGCCTTATTCCAAGGCTGGGGTGGTGGGGAATCTGCGAGAAATCCACGCAAGCAACAATCTCAGTGATCTTCATTTTAGGGAGTGCATCGTGGCCTGTATGGGATTGAATAGGCGGTGCTGGGTTTGCGAGTGACGGCGTGGGCAGAGAGCCTGCGGTCTTGGGTGGGCGCGTAATGTTGTGTGGTGATGGTTCAAATGATCAGTTCGATGTTGTAATTCGTGTCAGCGCTGGTTGCGATCAAAAATGGACCGTGCCATCTCCCGAAGAGATGGACCGCCGAAGAGGAATTCATCCGTGTGCCTGCCACACGTCGTGTAAACGTTGACATTATGAGGCTTCCGGTTGGGGTGATGTGGGGACTCTGGCGCGTTGCTGGGTGTGGCTACCAGAGTGCTGGCATCACCGAAGGAGCTGTGCCTCGACTGGGGGCCGGCCGAGTTAGCAGGCTTGATTGGCCGGGCTACGAAGTACATGCGGACGGCATGTAGAAATTTTGCGAATAACAGAAGACTTGCGGCTTACCCTGCCCCTTTCGGAGTATGAAGAGTCGAAAGACAGTTTGGCTTGGAGGTCCAACGGCGCCGGAGGTGGTGCCCTTGAGCTCGACATGGCGAATATATCTCAATTCGGTCGGTGACTGGGCGTAAAATTTGCAATTGGCCTGCCTGGGCAAATTCCGGCGATTGTGAACCGTCGGGGAGGAGAGAGGGGAGGAAAGAGTGTAAGGGGCGTAGACTTCAAGCCGTGGCCGGTAATTGTACAGATCGTGGAAGAAGTTCTTTTAACCAGCCGACTCTGCACACCGGGTGCTTGCGGATGAGGAACGCGAGCAGAAAGATAGTATAGAAAATGACAAATGAGAGGCCGGTAAAGGGCTTATTTATTATATGGAACTTTGTAGCTTGGGTACGGTATGTTGGATAAGAAATGAAGAGGAGGGATGGAAAGAAAGAATCAAGTGCCTGTTTATATAGACGAGGCTACGGGAAGGAAGTATCAATTCCAAGAGAAAACAATTTCGTCATCTCATGGAGAGCTACGTGGGCGCGGAGCCAGAGAGCCGCAAAGGCGCAAAGGGCCCGGAATGTCCTGGACACCTGGACACCTGGACAATTGAGGCCCTGAACAACCCGACTCTCTACGAAGTGACTTGACATGGATCAATTGATGAGAACAATGGAGACGCAATCGACCCTCATATTTTTCCCCCGGAAGAGGGGAGCCAAGAGAATTGTCGGCCCCGCCAACCAATCCAACCCCGGAATGGGGATGCAGGTGCTGTATACGGCGTCCTAGGATTGGATGAAGTCCGCAAGGCAGCAGTTTGTAGGGCCAAGCGTGCTGCAGTCAGACTACACTAGTGTTGGACGGCAAGACTGTTCCGTGAAGCTTCGAGACCGACTTTTCCCTAATGCTTGGCAGCCCTAGGAGTCCTATTAGGACCCATACAAATTGGAACCCCCGGTCGAGATAGCGCGATACCCAGAGGTAGTATCGTGTAGAGGATGCTCGAGGCTGGAGGGGGACTCTCTCAATTGGATGATAAGTTGATAACCAAAACGAATTGGGTCTGGCTTTCTTTCTTCTCTTACGTGCTTGTACGAAGTACGTCATGAATATTCACTAGACACGCACGTGTGTGATGCCGTGGTCAAGAACCTAAGGACCCAAGCAAGGACCAAAGAACCCCGCATTCGGACGAGACCAGAGACGCACTGTTGGATCGTAGGGGTCATGGGGACAGAAACGAGAGAAACAGCACCGAGTCTGGCTCCCCAGTCCCGGGTCCACTACAGAGGGGATTTCGTCTTGGCGGTGGATTTACTTCGTACACAAGGGACTTTTAAATGAAGCAACCCGGCAATGTGACTCACTGCTTCATGTTGACATCATTTTTTTCTGTTGCTCTTTTTCTCTTTTTTCTTTTGCTCTTTTTCTCTTTTTTTTCTCTCTTTTTTTTTTCTCCTTTGGTCTACCGCTGCTGTCGTTGATCTGCAGCCTTCGAAGCATCGGCTCGGAAAATGCAGTCATCATGCTTGATTCTAGTGGTGGGGTGGCCAGCTATTTGCAGCCAGTCTCGAACTCGCTTATCCGTAGCCTCAATGGCTTGCCAGCCAAGGTTGGGTTGAAATTGAGGGCTTTGGGCTCGGATCGAGGCTCTTCGTTTTCCTTTTTCGTCAATCTCGGAATGTAATGCGAGGAATCGCTAATCAAAGAATTTGAAATACGACTGCGGACATGAAAATATATCTACCGGCCTTCAAAAGGGAAAAGGGAATCGTACATGGCTTCTGTGAATGAAGCAACGGTTAATTCATAGGTCAAGGTGTTTGATAACATTGAAACCTGTGCCTGATTGAGGGACCCTGTTGTTTGTCGCCTGGTGGCGGCGCCGGCGTCCTGATAGGGCTGACTGGGGTGGAAACACACGCGATCTTCCCCAGGAACCACCAGGGTCATAGTTCTCGAAGGCAAGGTTGCTAACCCGGGGAAAAAAAAAAAACTTAATTCTAAATTTAATCCTCGCGTTGACTCGCTTGAGACTATCGTCTCTCTGGGGTAACTTCAATTTTCCAATTCAAATTGATCGCTTGAGAGTCGAACCGCGGCCGCCTAAGGGGTAAAGGGCTTAACAGAAGGAAAGAAAAAGTAGATTGTCTTTGCTCCAAAATTTGTTTCTTCGACCTTTGGCTCTAGATTGCGATTCTCCTTCTTGAATCTCCATGATACCTAGTTCATCTTGACATCGACTTGGGGACAATATTGTCGGAACTGTGAAGTAAACCCACCTTCACATTGACGCGGCCTCAACTCTGAATGATTACTAAGATCAGGGTGACTTGCCTTCTGGTTGGTTGACGTTTGGGAAAGTCCTCCTTGCAGTGGCGTGGGCTGCGGGATTTTGCTTTCACGTGATTTTATACATTTATCCGATTCCGCCCCTTCCAACTCTCCAATCCAGGCCAATTCAGCGCACCAGACTGCAACGCTTTCGATTCGCGCTTGCCTCTGCCTGCAGAACTGAAAAAAAAGGAGCGCGGCGGATTTCGATGACGCGCGACCTCACACCCAGGCGTGGGAGAAAATCATCCATCATCCATCACCCTTCGCCAACCCGCCCCGAGGCATGGGAAGCGATTAACTTTGTTGCATTACCCATCCTTCTTTTCTTCTTCCCTTTCTCTTCCTCGTATTTTTTTCCCTTTTCTTCGTTTAGTCCGATCGCCACGCCAGCTCCCAGTCCCTTACTCTGTGTCACTCGAGGCACTTCCCCAACCACACGACCCTTGTGTGGTTGTCTCCGCCACGTCGAGACGATTATAAGCATCCTCAATTTCAAGAATTTTTAAAGTAAGTTTGAACAGCTTCATTCGAGGCTAGCGCCTTTAGCCTCGGACGGCGCCTGTTTTCTTCCATCTCCAACCCTCACGAATTACCACTCTGCCTGCCTCTCATCTCAACTGTGCTCGCTGTTCGCATACTTGCCAACTTCCATCACCTACCTATGCCCACCAACATCCTCAAATGCAGATGGCGAAACATGTACAAAAGGTCCCCTAAGAATGTTGGAAGCTTACTCTTTCTTTTTTAGGCCATTAACTTCCCGTATCGTCATCCACTACTCCGCGCTTCGTCAACACACCTGTCATTTACGTCCATCACCGCCTTCATAGACACAACGCTGTGCAACTCATCTATCGTGTTGCTTCCTCAAGATGGCGAGTAAACGCAAGAGAGAGCTTCTGGACTTCGACCCCAACAAGTCCGATTCCGACGACGAAAACTTCGAACCCGAGGCAGAACCCCGCCGGGGCAAGAAGAGGTCGCGTCACCAGGCTAGAGGTCGACGAAATTCAGGAACTGGCCGCCGCAGGCCCAACCGGAATTATTCAGGAACAGACATTGAAGACGATGAGGAGGTGCTATCTGATAGCCAGGATGAGGCCTCCTTCGATATGGGATCGGATGACGACAACAAGAAAGCCGAGGACTTGCCAGTCAATGCCGCCGGTCGCCGAACGCGCAAGGCTGCGACTAAACAAATAAGCTATGCCGAGAGTAGCGACCAGGAAGATGAAGATGCTGCCGAAGATGATGGCGCCGATGAGCTCAAGAATACGCCTTCTCGTGGCAAGACCAAGTCCAAAATTATTCACCTGAAAGTGCCCAAGGGCGAGGCTTCAAATCTCAACGTGCGAGCTACTCGGCGGACAACTAGGGCCAGAACTGAGGAGTTTCAAGAAGAATTCGTCGAGTTGTCTAATTCCGGCCACCACGCCGTGCCTGCTCGTGGGTCGAGGAGCGTTAGTCCCGAAACCGCCGCTCGAGCAACTCGGTCTTCGCGTGCTATGAAGGGTCTGAAGAAGGCTCCCGAAACTATAGAAGAAGCGACCCAAGAGAGTAGTTCCCGCGAAACTCAAGCCGCTCAAGAAGAACAAGAGCAGCCGCGCGAGTCTGTGGAAGAGAAGGATGAAGAGGCTGAAGAAGCCGAAGCGTCTGCCGCCGAGGAGAAACCCGATATGGCTCCCGATGTTGAAGAGACTCGGGAAGACGAAGACGAGGATGACGATGATGGTCCTGTGACACGTACTAGGTCTACTCGTCGAAAGAATTCTACTACCGTGGCCGAAGAGTCGGAAGATAAGGCCGGAGACAAAGAAGAAGACAACACTGGATCTAGACGGCTAAGGCGCCGATCCAGCCGCCGCAAATCTGCCCAGGAGCCTAGTAGTGATTTTGATCCGGGCGAGGAGTCGGATGGTGAGCCGTCTGGAGCGGAGTCCGCCGCGAATGGTGGAGATGATGACGCTGAGTATGATAGTCCCACTCCCAGGGGTCGCCGCTCCAGCCGCAATAAGCGAAGGAGCACCAGAGCCGCGAGGCGCGAAGACTCGGGTGATGAGGTTGAACTCGATAGAGACGAACTTGCCGAGGAACTCCAGGAACTTCGCGAAGACTCTCGGCCGCGTCGGCGACGTCGCTCTCCATCCATTGTTTACCAAGAACCGAAGAGGCGTCGCGCGACCGCGAAACCTGTCAGCTACTATCTACCGCCACTGACAGCGGCGGCCATTGAAGAAGAAGAGCCCGAAGATCCCGCGCCAACCCCCGCCCGTCGTCGGGGTGCTCGTGGCGGTGCCGGTCTAGCCTGGGAACGACCCCTCAATACTGCCTATGGACCTTTTGGCGGCGGCGGTGGGGTTGGCTCGCTCCTTGGCGGACCCTGGGGCACTGGTGCAGCCGGTGGCGTGGACTCCGATAGTAGCGACGATGAGATGGTCACGCGTTCCAACGCTGTCGGGAATGTAGGGATGACACCCACCTCTGCTGCTCCTCCAGGTATGCTTGGCGGCATCGGAGGTGCTCTGAACGTTGACGGTCTCGGCGGTGTCGGTGCTACCCCGAATGTTGGCAAAATCAAGAACCAAAAAGCGTTCGCCGATGCAGACCCGCTTGGCGTGAATATGAACGTCAACTTCAGCCAAGTTGGTGGTCTTCAAGGTCACATCGACAAGCTGAAGGAAATGGTTCAATTGCCTCTGCTGTACCCGGAACTGTTCTTGAAGTTCCATGTAACCCCGCCCCGAGGTGTGCTCTTCCACGGACCTCCCGGCACAGGAAAGACGCTACTTGCCCGAGCCTTGGCCAACTCTGTCAGCTCTGAGGGTAAGAAGATATCCTTCTATATGCGCAAGGGAGCTGATGCTCTGAGCAAGTGGGTCGGAGAGGCGGAAAGACAGCTGCGACTCCTTTTCGAAGAGGCTAGACGCACGCAGCCGAGTATCATCTTCTTTGATGAGATAGATGGTCTCGCTCCCGTTCGGTCGAGTAAGCAGGAGCAAATCCATGCCAGTATCGTCTCCACTCTCCTTGCTTTAATGGATGGCATGGATGGTCGTGGGCAGGTCATTGTGATCGGCGCCACCAACCGCCCGGACAACATTGATCCCGCACTACGTCGACCTGGTCGTTTTGACAGGGAGTTTTACTTTCCGCTTCCTGATAAGGAGGGCAGACGAGCAATCATTGATATCCATACAAAAGACTGGGGTTTGCAGGACCAGTTCAAAGATTCCCTCGCCGAGCACACCAAGGGCTACGGTGGTGCTGATCTGCGCGCCTTGTGTACCGAGGCTGCTCTCAACTCCATCCAACGCGCCTATCCACAGATATACTCGTCACAGGAAAAACTAATCGTCGATCCTGACAATATTGTTGTCCACGCCACGGACTTCATGTTGTCCATCAAGCAGATGATTCCTTCCTCTGAACGTTCTACAACATCCAGCGCGGCACCCCTCCCTCTAGGTATCGAGCCCCTTCTCCGCGACCAGTTCGCTGCAATCAGGGACGCGTTGGACGAAATTCTCCCTAGGAAGAAGAAAATAACGGCCCTCGAAGAAGCCATGTTTGAGCAGGTTACCGATGGCGACCACGGCTTCGGGCGGGAGAAGCTCCACCAGGAATTCGAAAGGTGCCGGGTCTTCCGGCCTAGGTTCTTGATTCACGGCACAGGCGGTATGGGTCAAGGTTACCTATCCTCTGCGGTTCTCCACCACCTCGAAGGGGTGCATGTTCAGAGTTTTGATCTGCCAAGTCTGCTAGCGGATGGACGTGTAAGTGTTGGAGCTTTCTACTCTCCCTTTCTTTTTTTCTTTTTTCCCCCTATTTGGTCTTATACTAACGTTATTTACCTTCAAAGCCCATGGAACAAGTCATTGTTGGCAAGTTCACGGAAATCAAGCGCCATAAGCCGAGTGTAATCTTCATTCCCAACATTGAAACTTGGTACGCCTCATTACGGGACAGCCTTGCTATGATCACCTTCCAGGCAATGCTTCGGGCAATTCCACCCACCGATCCAGTTCTGCTTTTGGCCACTGCCGAGTGTGATCTGGAACACCTGCCAACCGAGCTTTTGAAGGATTTCTTCGGATATTCGCGAAAGAACCGTATCGAAATCCAGCGCCCCGAGCAAGTAAGTGTTATTTGTTGTTAGATTAGAGACGTCTACTACCCGCAGGCTGAACCTTGCTAACAAACAATTACGCAGCCTAACCGACGAGAGTACTTCTCAGCCATTATCAATTATATTAGGATGAACCCTGCCGAGTTCCCTGACCCCGCTAACCGGAAGCTACGTGTCTTGGAGGAACTTGAGGTCGCGCCACCTCCACCACCTAAGGTCCCCTCAAAAGCGGAGATGAAGGCACTGGAGAAACGGGATCGCCAACTACTGAATGTACTAAAAGTACAACTGCAGCCGATCATGGATCAGATCAACAGAAAGTACAAGAAGTTTCGGCAGCCGGCCATACCCTTTGCACAGCTCACATACTTGTATGCGGAAGCGGACCCTAACTACGTCCGGCCGGATCTCGCGGAGAGCGAGGTGCGACCGTTCGAAATTGTCAAAGACAAGCACGGAAATGACGTTCTGAAGGAGATGGCAACAGGCAACATCTTCTACAATCTCGAGACGACTACCATCGAAGAGAGGCTCTCCAATGGTTTCTACTGCCGACCCAAGGATTTCCTGTTTGATATCAAGTCCTTGGCCAAGGATTCGCGCAATATCGGTGACAAGGAACGAACACTCAAGGCGAATGAACTCGTCTCTAACGTCGAGGTTGACGTGGCCAATGTGGAGCATTCAACAAGCAATGTTGACTGGGAAGCCCTATATCAGCGACAAGTCCATCGCGCTAAGCGGGCGGCGGAGAAGGAGCGCAAGAGGCTCGCGATTCAGTCCATAGTGGATGTTGTTCAATCTGATGTTGTGGGCAACGATAGCGATTCCCAAGCCCAAGGCCCCGTGACTGTCGGCGAGCCTCTGCCAGGAGCCCGAACAACGACGGCAAGGTTCCAGGTGATGAGCCCATTATCTAACGGACATGGCCCGGCCTCGGATGCCAACCATCCCGGCAACGGCACATTGGTGAGACGTGGCAGCGACGTCCAGATGAGTGGCGTGGACGGCGATACTCAGGAATTCCCAGATGTGCCGCGGATGCAGCCGCCTCCTCCATCTGCACGAAGACTGGGCACGGAGGCTGCCAGCGGCGGTATGGCGGCCACACAAGTATCACAGCGTTCTGCTGTCACGTCGGTCCCTCCTGGAATGTCACCATCGGCGATTCTTAACGATGCCTCCACTACAAAAACGTCGGATCCTTCAAATAAGTCTTCCAACTGGAGCACGCAGTTGACGAATGGATACCATGACCACTCTGGCTCTGGGGAGGCTGAGAATTCGCAGATGCCCGATACCCTTCCCGTTCCCGCCAGCCAGGGACCGTCGAGCGGCGAATCCTGGATGCACTCGCAGGCCCACGCCATAGCCAGCGGCCGGTTGCGTGTCGGCGAGTCTGGGCTAACGGAGAATAGCCCCACGTCTTCGGAGAGCCGACAACCCTTTGCATCCCGGATGACATCGGTGCGTAAGTCAAACCATGTCAGCTCCAATAGCCATGTCAACGAGACCTCGGGTGAGGAAGGCTCCCAATCGGTCAGGAATTCGGGATTGTCGTCGCAGCCCACGATTGTCATCCACGAGGGCCAAGTGCACGACTTCCTCACGGATTTGACGGAGAGGACTTCGGGCTGTACAATTGAGCAGCTGGAGCAGATCAACCGCGAGCTGATGGAGGTGGTTTGGAGGACCAGGAGCGATCCGAACAGGATGATGGTGCTCAACAACCTCACGGAGGTGTTTAATGATACGATTAGGGATATTGAGAGTACGCAGGGGGTATTGCAGTTGAGTCAGTAAGAGAAGGAAGGGAGCAACGGAGACTGTACGATGGTGATGCGGTATGAAGCAAGGAAAGCGGTTTAACTTCAATACTTAGCTACGGTACTGTTGCATGCGGAAGATTAGGGTTCTGTTTGGCGGCTCTTGTTTTTTTCTTCGTTTTCTTCTCGAATTACTTTGGCGAATGCTTTACGTTGCAGAACAGGAATCCTCGCGAATGTTTACTTGGCAATCTGTATTTGTTTCTCGAGTCAACAACGTTCATAAATATTAATCTCATCGCTCCCCCCCCCCCCCGACCCTTACTAGGAAGTACTTATTTCCCTGGCGTTGATTTCGAGTGCTGGATGTCTTTGTCTTGTGAGTAGAATAGACGTTATCCGGAGTGCAGAGTTTCTTTTCTTCTCGATTCATATTCATAGCATCACATTCCCATGGCTCGTTAAACTGAGAGACGAGGGCAATTATAAATTAGCCCCAGTCTATAAGGCTATTCTCTCTACCGTAACCAAGGAAGCTAAACTGCCAAAACAAATGGGGGTCTATCTATCAAACATGGTACTACACGTTCTCGATACCTCGACGACGCTGGAACAAGGAACAAATGCTCATTTCCCTCAGGGCTTCCGCAGAAAATCGTCCCATAAAAGGTCTGTTGCCGATGCCCGCTCTTCCGGCAGCCAGCAAAGCATCCGTCGCGCAAACTTGATGAACAATTCTTTTTCTTCACCATCCAACTTCTCTTCGCGGGTCCAGATAGACTGATCCGGAATCGGTGTCGACGCAATCCAGTTCCCGTGCTCATCCCAGTACTTCTTACAGGCCTCGCTACGTGCTAGGAACGAAGATGGCGGAGGCCCCATCAAGGACACCATTTCCGCCAGGTGCAGTTCATCGTCCAGCATACCTTTTTTCCTTGCCGAGAAGAGACTTGTCCCCTCAAAGAGGTCCCAAAGCTGTAAGAAGGAAGGTAAGTAAATAAGACCTAAGGACCAACCACGGGGCACATGTAATGAACGACTTGAAGACGTACCATGACACCAACTGCCCAGATATCGACAGGATAGCTCCATTCCATATTCAATATGACCTCTGGTGCTCGGTATATGTCGGGCATGATATCACCGCGATGACTATCACCTATGTGCGCCATGCCAAAATCCGAGATGACTGGCGGACCATGTGTAAGTGGTATTCCGCGAGCATAATAGATCGTGCGGCCGGGCAATATCTTCCGTGGCGCCGGGTCGATAATCTCCGCCTGCTCAATCTCCGGCAGCAGCGACGGATTGTGGATACCGAGGAGAATGTTGTTAGGCGATACATCTTTTGAACAAGAGTTACTATGTATGCCAGTCTTCGTGCCATTCATTCGGGCTTACCTGTATGGATAAGACCGGCCTGGTGAAGAAAATCAAGGCCGATGAGGATGATTTTGACAGTTTGTTTGAAGAGAGGCATGCCCAGAGATTTTTCTGGAAACATATTTCGCAGATCGGTCAGATTCATGCCCATGGGTTTATAGACAAGGCAACAGTGCATAGTCCCGTAGCTGCTGGAAATACTGAAATGGTCCCGGACGAGACGAATGTAGTTTCTCCCTGGGTGTTCCCCCTCGATGGTCGCCAGATACTCAGCAGTCGCAATCTCTTTTTCAGCCTGGGCATCTAATTCGGAGGCTGTTTGTGCTGTGCAGACCTTGACGGTGAGGAACTCATCGGCGTCGGCGTTTCCCTTTCTACGGCAGGGCAGTATGGAGAAACATTAAGGTCAGTCACACAACGTATAGTCAAATAGTGCTCTAGGCTGCGTTTGATCCTACTCGAGATCGCGACATAACCACACTGTTGAACCGACACCATATCCAAGCTTGGCAACAACTCGATACCGATCGTTTAGAACCTCCCCGAGCGTGACGGGGTAGTACTCGTCTGGACGGTATCCAGGCACGCCTTCTTCTTGCACCACAGCATCTTTGAGAAGCTCTTCAAAGACTGCTGGCGCCGGCGTTGACGCCGAGGGGGATGAGGTTGTGGAGAAAGTGGTTGATTGAGCGTTCGGATGTGCCATTATCTGTGGCTGAATGAGAGGGTGGAATCTCAGTTGTTTCGGGTATGAGTTGAAACTAGGCCTATAAGGAGGAGTATGTAATAAGCGAGAGAAAGAACGACGTGATAAACGAAGGGGCGTCATCGTGTGACGGGTCGTGAGGTTCAAATCTTGACGTTGTTGTGAGGCAGCTAGCTAGAAAATGTGAGGCTGTTGGCTCTGTTGGATTGCGCACGATTGATTCGACAGCCGCGCGGATGGAGCTGGTAGCGGACTTGCCTCGTCAATGCGGAAGACAGTGTGTGTTTAGGTTTGATCTAGCCAGAGCTTAAGCCCGTGACCATGATTCCCTCAGTGTATGTTGAAGGATGAAGGCCAGAGCCAGAGCCAGAGCCAGAGCTGGGGGGGTGGGGGGTTGTTTCCGGAAGCCAGGCTGCCAATGACGACAAAAGAAAAAGCCAGCACGAAAGAATACAGACGTTACTTCAAGTCTAGAGAGCGGTGTGGTATGGCGTGTAGTGCAAGGTGGCTGTTACTTGGGGCTACAGAGGACGGCTTGACATTAGCTGTGCCTCTGCTAGCATCATCATCATCGATTGTGGGATTCCGGCCCAGGGATTGGGGAGGGATGCGTCTTGTTAGTATATCGAATTTGCGTTGAGGCATGAAGGGGGCATCACGAACAACACCAGCATTTATTTGTCCCTCGGAACGGATCAACTCTCTTTTGGTGTTGGCCTTGCCGAGATCATTGCGATCGTTGGAATCGTTGGAATCGCGTGCAATGGCTTCTCCTGGGCCTGGGGAGTTACACTACACTAATAGCTTCACAAGGTTCAGCTTCAGGCAAGACGCGGATTGTTTAATAATCGAGAGTTCCCCTCCTCGTTGCATCAACCGAGTTTGGCATGGCATTGATGGGACTCCCCGCATTGCTCATTGCTCAAGACAGCGAGGCGTTCTATCAATAGACATAACCTTTCCACATTGGGGAGACTATGTTGCATTGATTGATGGTCGCCGACGTGGGGATGCCGAGGTCCAGTGTTCATCCCAGTCAGTCTCAAGTCTCAGGTCCAGGGCATCGTGGGAGCTTTTAAGTCATTAAGTCGCTGGTCTCGACACTCAATCCTAACCCAGCCACGGCTTTCAGACATTGACATTCTCAACCCGCGATATACCATTGAAGGAACGAGAATTTGCAACATACCATACTGCAGCAAAGATGGGCGGCAAGATTGATTACTATTATGACATTGGTGAGTGCATTGTGAAGGCTAAATGCTAGCGCAACGTGTTGTGAACCACCCATGATGCAGCAACGTTGAGAGCTTACATTTAATCCTTCTCGATCAACATCTCAGCTTCGTGGTTTAGCTATGTTGGCTTCGCCGATCTACTAGCCAATCTGGAGACTCTGGCCGCTCATGGAGTCGAAGTAGAGTGAGGCTATCCCCGTGATGTTTTCTCCCCTTCCGAGATCTCATCCATTCCTTGAGCTAACACAATGTCCTGAATAGGTTCCTTCCCGTCTCTCTTGGCGCCATAATGAAAGATGCTGGTAAGCTCCCCAGTTTCTGGTTTGTCGAATTGGCACATGTATCATATATATATATATATATATATATATATGTTCTATCGATCCCGTATCCCTGGCTCACAATCCCATCCAGGCAACCGCCCTCCCATGATGGTCCCCCGCAAGGGCGAGCACCTCGCCATCGACGGCGCCCGCACCGCCGCCCGAGTCGGCAAATCCAACATGCGCTTCCCCCCCAACTTCTTCTCCCGCAGCAAAACCATCATCCCCCAACGCGCCCTGCACTACATCAAACAGCACTACCCCGCCGAGACGTACATCACGGCCCTGCACTACCTCCTGGACTCCTTCTTCACGCCTCCCCATCCCTACGTGTCCAAGGCCGACGAGCTCGCCACGGTGCTCGCCGAGTGTCCGCGCGGGTTTTCGGGCTCCGGGAGGGATTACTCTCGCGAGCCGAAGTTGTTCTCCGCGGAGGATGTGAGGCGGATTATGGAGGGCACGGAGACGGAGGAGATCAAGGACGCGTTGAAGAAGACTACGGAGGTGGCGTTGGCGAAGAGAGCGTTTGGTGCGCCGTGGTTGGTGGTTAGGAATGGGGATGGGGCCGAGGAGGTGTTTTTCGGGAGTGATAGGTTTGCGTTTGTGTATAAGCATCTTGGGCTTCCGTACCGAGACGTCGAGTTGTTGCCCCCTGGGAGCAAGGAAGGGTCAAAGCTGTAAATACTAGAGAGCCCGCTATCAGGGTGTGTGCGCGTGTGTGCGCGTGTGTGTGTGTGTGTGCGTGCGTGTGGATAGATTAGTGATGGAGATGGGTTCAACGGCATAATATTTTCCATTGGCATGAAGTCTATCCGTTCCGTGGTTCGTCGCATGGGTATCACTAAAAACACTATCGTAGCAATCCGCGTCGTCTCTTCCCACCACTGGTCGAGCTCGACTCTTCTTTCTTTCGAAACCTTGTTACAGCCATCACCTGGCAATGACCCTCGCTCTTCTCGCATCCTCTTCTCTCCTTGCCTCGCTCCTCGCCAAGAAATCTTGCCTCTCGGCGTAGGAGCCCTTCGACCTGCCCGCCAGCTCCAATTCATCCTTGATGCCCTCCTTATCCACGAACCCAGCCCAGTCCATCCTGCTCTTCTCGACAGTATTGAGTTTCTTGGCGCGCGCATCCCTGGCCTCGAGCCTCGCCGTCACGCCGAGGTTGAGATCGCCCCGCCGCTGTAAGGGTTCGAGAACCGGCTCAAAGGCGGAACGGAAGGCCTTCCGAGGTACTTTTCTTGTAGGTACCGACGGGTCTTCGTCGGGTAATGCTCCGGCCTGCGACTCCAGATAGAGTTTTGCTTCGGCCGAATCGCGCGGGACGAGCTTCTCTTCGGTGTGAACTCGGCCGGCGAAGTTGTATTTCCGCTTGATGCGGATCATATCGGGAGGGTCTAGAGATGTATCGGTTGCGAGGTTCGCGCCTGCGTCGCCTGCGGTATCTGGACCGGGGACACCCTGGGGGTTGGCGCCGCCATCCTTGGATGTAGATTCGGGAGGCGCGGGCGCGGGCCCGAGGCTGGAGCCGGATTTCATCTGTTCCCATAGTGCGTCGACATCGATTGTGACGGGACCGGTGCTCGCAGCAAACTTCCGCTCTGCTTTTCTATCAGAAAAAAAAAATTCACGTTAGCATAGACTGGTACAGCCGAAAAAGTAGGGGAAGGAATCTGGTGAAAATAAAAGGAAACGTACTCGGCAGCGCGCATACTCCGCGTCTTTATCACGATGCCTTCTTCGCCATCCTCGCCATTCCCATCCTTGCCCCTCCCCTCCTTCTTCTTCCGCCGCTTTTCGC
Organism: Scedosporium aurantiacum; assembly: GCA_000812075.1. Lineage (NCBI taxonomy): Eukaryota > Fungi > Ascomycota > Sordariomycetes > Microascales > Microascaceae > Scedosporium > Scedosporium aurantiacum. The sequence goes on from JUDQ01000490.1 coordinate 19,572, forward strand.
CCTTCTTTATCACGGTCTCGTCGCCGGAGTTGTCCAGGTCGACGTCTTCTACGACATTTTCCGCGGCGTCCCTCTTGCGCTTTTTCGTGGCGGCTCGGTCGCCTTCGGCGTCTGAATCGGAGTCGATGGATTCGCGTTCAGCGGCGTCGAGGCCGTCGGGGGCGAAGTCGGAATCTTCCGAGGACGCATATTGTTCGTCGTCATCTATTAGGTGGTCGGCGGACATGGTTGGTTAGAGAGGTGGTTGTGTGTAGGATGCGAGACCAGCTTGGACTTCGAGGCTGGGAAGAGAAGAGAGGAGATCAATTGTTGGTCGGGCTGAAATCGATTCGCGCTAGGAATCACTTTAGTGTAGGTCTGCTCGAATGTCTGCTTCGTAATGACCCATGGAGTTTGAGGCTGTTTGGATATTATTGAATCAATGGATTGATGTACGTACTGTATGTACATTGTAGTTTATGTACTGTACCACACCCAGGCTGCCCCACACCCCCCAAATATTTTGAACTTTGCACTCACTCGCAGTGTTGCCACCTGCAGATCAACTGGCCGACCAAAAAAGAAAACCACCACAGCTGACGGACATCAATGTCGATTGTCCATTGACGGCTGTTGGGAATCTAGGTCACTTCGTAGTGGTTTTAGTATTGATAACTGACACCCTCTGGCGCATTTGATCAATTTGGCGGCCACTTCTCACTCAGGGGAGTGCCCCTATCTTGGTGCGCTCGACTTCATACACGAGACCCTCTGCAGAACGCTAACGGGAACTCGGCAGGCCTCCCGAAGGATACGGATAATTCTGACCCCCGAATCGGCCTACTGTTACTTGCAGATGGACACAACGCATCCGACACCTCCCAATCCACTGGATGGCGGGTAACCCGCGTTGTTGGTTTGGCATGTCAAAGGTGCCTTGACATCCCCCACATCTCCAGATGGACTCATCCGGACTTGGGGCAGTTTCCCCGCACCAGGACTCGCGGCAGTCATGTTGCTATTGTCCTGGTGTTGGGGGGCCTCTACCTCGCAGGACGTGTTTATAATTCCTTGACCAACCTTCCTTGTTGTGCTGCTTTTAATCTTGACTCTCCTCTCCGTAGATCACGCACGTAGTAATCCTGTAGTGCCAAGCTCGACTCTTTACTCTCTATCTCACTTAACAGGTAGTACCAAACCAAGTCTGAAAGCAGTCTTCCTTTCTCCTTATACCACCATGGCCGCACCACCAACTCCTCTCACCGACGCCGAAAAGGAACATTTTATCAACCATGGCTGGCTTCACCTAAAGAACTGCTTTACGCGGGAGCAGGCCGAATCGGCAACTGCCAATGTCTGGACGAGGCTGGGTATGGACCCAAACGACAAATCGACATGGAACAAGGAACGCATCCATATGCCTCACCATCGCGAGTTCAACGCCGGCGAGTTCGCGCCCAGAGCGTGGGCTGCCATATGCGAGCTCTGCGGTGGCGAGGACAACATCGCAGGATGGACCAAGCAGTGGCGGGACACCTTCATTGTCAATCTTGGCTCGTCGGAGGGGGAAGGAAAGACAGTCCATCCCAGGGATCTCGGTCTTTGGCACGTAGATGGCGACTTCTTCGTCCACTATCTAGACAGCCCGGAACAGGGCCTCCTTGTGATTCCACTCTTTACCGATATTATGCCCGGCGGCGGAGGGACCTACATCTGCCCCGAGGCGATGCCCAAGGTCGCGAAATACCTCTACGACAACCCGGCCGGAGTCTCCCCCGTCATGCATCCCAGAGGCCACCCCAACTTCCCCGAGACGCCCTTCAGCCGGGGAACGGAATGGTTCAATAACCTCGCCAAGGGCTGCACTCAGTTCATCGAGACGCATGGCCAGTGCGGTGATGTCTTCCTGCTCCACCCTCTCATGCTGCACGCCGCGTCGAATAATTCCCTGCGCAATGTTCGCATCATCACGAACCCGCCCATTAGTCTCAAGGAGCCGTTCTGCTTTGATCGCCCTGATGGCAGTTACACGCTGGTCGAGAGGGCTACGCTGAAGGCGCTGGGCAAGGAAAACTTGAAGGGGTGGAAGATTACTGCGCCGAGGGAGTCTGTTGTGCCCGAAAGAGTGAGGATCCAGGAGAGGATAAAGCGGGAGGAGCTTGAGCGGTTGCAAGCCAGGAAGCTCGGGGAGACCGCCCAGACGTCGTAGTAGTCTGGAAAGGGGGGGGTGTAGGGTAGTAATGCTAAGT
>JUDQ01000491.1:0-21750 GCA_000812075.1 Scedosporium aurantiacum
CCGCCCGCCCGAGTCCAGGTTGAGGTCTCCTTGCAGAGGGAGAAGAAAAAAAAAATATGCCACCTCACCTCGTACTCGCTTTCGATCTTCATTCAGACAACCACCCCGTCACCCAATTGCTCTCACCGAGCTCCAAAAGTATCCTGTGCCGACCGCTAACCTCATCTTTCTCCTCATGATAGCTTCACGATCGAAGAAATCCGGGCGCTTATGGACAAGCCTACCAATGTCCGTAACATGTCCGTTATTGCCCATGTCGACCACGGCAAGTCTACCCTGACCGACTCTCTCTTGGCGAAAGCCGGTATCATCTCCACCGCCAAGGCTGGTGAGACGAGAGCAACAGATACCAGAGCAGACGAACAGGAACGTGGTATCACTATCAAGTCGACTGCCATCTCCCTGTATGGTGCTCTCGAGGATGACGATGATCTCAAGGACATCGTCGGCCAGGCTGTTGATGGCAAGGGTTTCCTTATCAACCTGATTGACTGCCCTGGTCACGTTGATTTCTCCTCCGAGGTCACTGCTGCCCTTCGTGTCACTGACGGTGCTCTCGTCGTCGTCGACACCGTCGAAGGTGTGTGTGTGCAGACCGAGACTGTGCTTCGTCAGGCGCTCGGTGAGCGTATTAAGCCTGTCGTCATTGTCAACAAGGTCGACCGTGCTCTTCTCGAGCTTCAGGTCACCAAGGAGGATTTGTACCAGTCCTTCTCCCGAACCATCGAGTCCGTCAACGTCATCATCTCCACCTACCTCGACAACTCCCTCGGCGATGTGCAGGTCTACCCCGACAAGGGTACCGTTGCCTTCGGTTCCGGTCTCCACGGCTGGGCCTTCACCATCCGCCAGTTCGCCGTCAGGTACGCCAAGAAGTTCGGTGTTGACCGAAAGAAGATGATGGAGCGTCTCTGGGGTGACAACTACTTCAACCCCAAGACCAAGAAGTGGACCAAGTCCGGCACCCACGAGGGCAAGCAGCTTGAGCGTGCCTTTAACCAGTTCATCTTGGACCCCATCTTCAAGATCTTCAACGCCGTCATGAACTCCAAGAAGGACGAGATCACCATGCTTCTCGAGAAGCTCAACCTCAAGATCTCCCCCGAGGACCGTGACAAGGAGGGCAAGCCTCTCCTCAAGGTCATCATGCGAACCTTCCTTCCCGCTGCCGATTCCATCATCGAGATGATGATCTTGCACCTTCCCTCCCCCGTCACCGCCCAGAAGTACCGTGTCGAGACTCTGTACGAGGGTCCCCCTGATGATGAGGCCGCTATTGCCATCCGTGACTGCAACCCCAAGGGTCCTCTCATGCTTTACGTCTCCAAGATGGTGCCGACTTCCGATAAGGGTCGTTTCTACGCTTTCGGTCGTGTCTTCGCCGGTACCGTCCGATCCGGTCTCAAGGTCCGCATCCAGGGTCCCAACTACATCCCCGGCAAGAAGGAAGATCTGTTCATCAAGGCTATTCAGCGTACCGTTCTCATGATGGGTGGCAAGGTCGAGCCCATTGATGACATGCCTGCCGGTAACATTGTTGGTCTCGTCGGTATTGATCAGTTCTTGCTCAAGTCCGGTACCCTCACCACCATCGACACCGCCCACAACCTCAAGGTCATGAAGTTCTCCGTCTCCCCCGTCGTCCGACAGTCCGTCCAGGTCAAGAACGCTCAGGATCTTCCCAAGCTCGTCGAAGGTCTCAAGCGTCTCTCCAAGTCCGACCCTTGCGTCTTGACTTACACCTCCGATTCCGGTGAGCACGTCGTCGCCGGTGCTGGTGAGCTTCACTTGGAGATTTGCTTGAAGGATCTCGAGGAGGACCACGCCTGCGTTCCTCTCATCATCTCCGACCCTGTCGTGCAGTACCGTGAGACCGTCCAGGCCAAGTCCAGCATCACTGCGCTTTCCAAGTCGCCCAACAAGCACAACCGTATCTACATGGATGCCGAGCCCCTTAGCGAGGAGCTCTGCAAGGATATCGAGGACGGCAAGGTTTCTCCTCGTGACGATATGAAGGCCCGTGCCCGTGTCCTCGCTGACAACCACGGCTGGGACGTCACCGACGCTCGAAAGATCTGGGCTTTCGGTCCCGACATGACTGGTGCCAACTTGATTGTCGACCAGACCAAGGCCGTCCAGTACCTCCACGAAATCAAGGATTCCGTCGCCTCCGGTTTCCAGTGGGCCACCCGCGAGGGTCCCCTCGGAGAGGAGCCCATGCGTGGTATCCGCTTCAACATCATGGATGTTACCCTCCACGCCGATGCTATCCACCGTGGTGGTGGTCAGATCATCCCCACTACTCGTCGTGTGTTGTACGCTGCCACCCTCCTCGCCGATCCCACCCTTCTCGAGCCCGTCTTCCTTGTCGAGATCCAGGTGCCCGAGCAGGCCATGGGTGGTGTCTACGGTGTGCTCACCCGCCGCCGAGGACACGTCTTCAACGAAGAGCAGCGTCCCGGTACTCCTCTCTTCACCATCAAGGCCTACCTCCCCGTCATGGAGTCCTTCGGCTTCAACGGTGATCTCCGTCAAGCGACGTCCGGCCAGGCCTTCCCTCAATCCGTCTTCGATCACTGGCAGATTCTTCCTGGTGGCTCGCCTCTCGATGCCACCTCCAAGACCGGCCAGGTCGTCCAGGCCATGCGCAAGCGCAAGGGTCTCAAGGTCGAGGTGCCCGGTGTTGAGAACGTAAGTTTTTTTCTTTTTCTCGTTCCCATTTCCCCCCTTTGCTCCTCTTTATATTCGGTAGTATTTGTCGGATTTTTGCTAACAGATTATGATGATAATAGTACTATGACAAGTTGTAAGCGAACCCAGATGGGTGACCACCCCTTTGTGACGCCGGATGGCTCGAGTGGAGCGAATGCAGGGCCGTCCATAACGACGACGACAGCCTCGAATCAAGCGGGGCCCGGACCTCGGATTGCTCGGATGCAAGGAGGTGTATGGTTAGACGGGTTCCGAAAATGGGCATTCTGTCGATTAATGAGAAGTGCCTTCGAGGCCAAACTAGATGTTATTGAGGCGGGGAGGTCTATTCTGTTGAGGCTCCTCCCCCTTGAAGCTTCTCACATGTGTAGTTAGAAGTGACTGGCCTGCAAACTCCCCATGGTCCAGCTATCTCTCTCAATTGATTTTCAAGCTTGTACTTCCAAGTTATGAACAGTAATTCTTGCCCCTTGACTTGTGGTGCTGTGTGTGCTCTTGTAATCTTGCTATAAGCATTGCTTCTTGTAGTCTTGTGGTTTTGTAGTCTTGCAATCCTTTCTCCAAAGTACTACGAAGTAGAAGTCTCGCTACGAAGTATTAGTGAAGAGGGCCAAAAAAAAAGCGAGAAAGAAAGAAAAAGTCGGTGACAAGCATCCCCTAAGAGGGAAGTCCTCCCCTGGTCGTTTTAATGATCACCCCTTGCGCAGCTGAGAGAGCCTTGCTCATGGAGCATGAGAGGTACAAGATACAAAGTACTTCACAGTTTCGATAAAACCATATAGCCGTGGTTTTGCCGACCTGGAGCAAGGAAGTTTGGAAATTCGAGGACGCCCAAGGCAATCCAGGCCCAAGACGTGAAATAAATTTTCCTTTAGGAACGCGAGCCTCGAGCCTTCCTTCCCTTTATCACCGCCTCAGTTGTTCAATTTTTGCGTGGTCCAGTGATATGCGTCTCTTTCTAGGCGAGCTAAATAATTACCTAATGTTTTTCTATAGTCTATGATATTTTCCCCATGGGAAACATTTCAATAGAGTCATTCCCACCTCTTCCAACATTGGAACAGCTCCCTTTCCTGACCCACGCGAGCACCCAGGATTTGGACTTGGACTCGAACGATCGAGCGACCCAGACCAGCTCAGCTAAAAGCAATGGCCTCACAGCTCTTCCCCAAGGAGGACGTACCCGCGCTGAAGGCTTGGATTGTAAAGCGCCTTGAAAACACGTGCGTCGATTCGATATATCTTTTCTGCGCCCCGTCGAGAGGCGTCGAGAGGCGAAATCCCATGTGCTAACTGAGAGCTTCTAGGTCTGACGCGGACGCCGATGTGCTCGCCGAATATGTTATCGAGCTTCTGCGACACGATGGGGACGTGAATTCGATCCGCGAGCTTTGCAAGAAGGAGATACGCGATTTTCTAAACGATGATGGTGAGCTCGCTGTCCTTTCTTTTTTTTTCTTTCTTTTTCTTCTTTTTTACTCCCTCTCCCCGTCCTTCTGCTTCTGTTCTATTTCCTCTTCTGCCATTGAGTCATCTCCAGTCGTCGAGACCTACCTCGTCGCTTTTTCTTAGCTACCTTTCTTTCTGCTAACGTCCGGCGCCTGTTACATGTAGACTCCTCCCATTTCATCGATGATGTCTTCAAAGCTATCGCGGAAAAGTTATACCTACCCCCAGAAGCTCGACCTCCCAAGCCTGTAGCGAACCATGCGCCCCTCTACGACCCCAACCAACCCCTCGAAGGGTTCAACCCAATCCAGGCTCAAACTCTGCAGCCACAGTATCCCGGACAAGCGCCTCTCAACGGCTCAAGAAAGCGTTCGTACCAAGAACGCCTCGATGACGTCGAAGAGCACAGCGTGTTGGCATATCAACAAGGAGACGCCGGCCGAATTATCAAGCAGGCACGACGAGGCTACGGCGCAGGCATAGATTCGCAACGCAGGAACCATAACTTGCCCCTAGCGCCGACTGCGATATCCAACCTCCCCCTTCCTCCTGGCTTTGCGCAGTTCGACCAAATTCCGGAGGGCCTTCCGTTCCCTCCTCCGTTCATATATCCCAGCCAGGCTAAGAGCGGCGCGGGCAGTAGCAAGCAACGGCGGAAGCAGCGATGTCGCCAATTTGACACACAGGGCTTTTGTCCTCGAGGTCTAACGTGCCCATATGATCACAGCCTACCAGACTATACGCCAGTCCGACCACTTCCGATGGCCATAGACATTAAGGATGGTAAGCATCGTTACTATGACTCCCATGCCTTCCCGGCCCCTATGGCTGGTTTGAGAAAGGTCCTGGAATGTAATTGTACTGACACTTCATTCTCTTGTTTTCAGCCTATGACCCGAACGAACCAAACTTCATCCTCTACGCCGCGCAGCAGCCCCTGGCCCCATTTGTGCCCCCTCCCAACGGAAAGGGACCGGTTAAGCGCCGCCGGGGAGACAAGTCGCGTAAAGGTACCCGAGACAGGCCACCCAGGACTGCGTTCTCATTCGAGGGACCGGTTAAGGATAGGAACCGAACGGCAATTGTCGTCGAGAACATTCCCGAAGAGAACTTCAACGAGGAATCCGTACGCGGGTCCTTTGCCCAGTTCGGCCAGATCCACGAGATTTCCATGCGGCCCTTTAAGCGTCTAGCCGTTATCAAATTCGACACGTGGGATTCCGCCAACGCCGCGTATCAGTGTCCGAAGGCCATCTTCGAGAACCGATTTGTTAAGGTCTATTGGTACAAGGAAGAAGCCGACGTCCCCACGAAAGGATTTGTGGGCTCTGGTGATGCGCGACCCGACCCGGATGGCCACCAAGGTGAGCCAGAGTTTGACATGGAGGAGTTCCTTAGAAAGCAGGATGAGGCGCAAAAGATTTTCGAAATGAAGAAACAGCGACGGGCGGAACTCCTCAAGCAAAAGGAGGAGATCGACAAGCGGCAGCAGGAATTGCTAGAGATGCAGGTCGAGGTGAAGCGCAAGCTCGAAGCCAAACTCGGCAATACGCCCTCGAGCGAGGGTACGGACGGCGGAACCGCAGCCGGAAACTCCACGACCGATGCTCTGAGGGCGCAGCTCATGAAGCTGGAGGAGGAGGCCAGGATCCTCGGCTTGGAACCCATCTCGGACGCCTCGCCGCTGGACGAGGTCGCCGGCGGACCCGTTCGCGGCGGGTATCGCGGCAGGGGCGCAGGCTTTAGGGGTAGCTCACGAGGCAGGGGGAGGGGTGGCTACAGGGGCGGTTTCCGCGGTGGTTACGGCGGCGGCTTCGGCGATGTCCATGAGGCGTATGCCGCGTACTCGCTTGATAATCGTCCGAGGAGGGTCGCTGTGACGGGTCTTGACTTTACAGTGCCGGAGAGGGATGAGGCGCTCAGGCAGTTCCTTCTTGTGAGTTTCCTTTTCGTACAGACTCTTTTTGTTTCTTTTGTTCCTACTATCTATCGTGTGTGTGCATTCGTACGATAGAGTAATCTACTAACCCTTCATTATCATAGGGCGTTGGTGAATTCGCAGCTGTGGAGACCACATCTGAGACCACACACATCACCTTCAAAGAACGAAAGACAGCCGAAATCTTCCTCCACCAGCTCAACAACAACTCCCTCCCCGGAGTCGAAGGCACTCTCAAAGTCACCTGGGTGCCGAACTCGACCCCCAATCTTACAAATGCCACCACCACCACTACGACCACGACTACTACCGGCGACGCGGTCAAGGCCGGAAGCGAAAAGCAGATCGGTCACATCTCGAGGGGAGGAGACGGCGCGGACGACGCGGACGATGACATGCTCGAGGACGGAGAGGTTGTTGAGGATGAGGGGAAGCGGGAGATGGATTATGAAGTTGCGGATGAGAATGAGTGGGCTAGCTAATTCCCCGTTTTGGTGGGAGATTTCTATTCTCCAGGTGGAGGTTTGAGATGAGATTTGAGGTGTCAGGGCGCAGGAGTAATGGCAGAGAGATGAGGAAGATGTTCGAATACTGTTCAAATAGATAGGGCAGGGCAAAAGTAATGTTCATAGATATCAAACAAGACATTCACATGTGTTTCTCATCACGTCAGGTTGAGAGATGGAACTCACTTCCAACTCGTTGCGAGGTCAACTATTTTCATACTCAAGAACAGTCACAGCCACTGATCACTAGGGGAAGGAAAAAAAGTGAGGTATATCTCATATGATTTTATCATTTTAGTTGTAATGTTTTCCCTGGGTATCTTTTTTGTTGAAAAAAGAAAATGAAGTCTCTCCCTCCCACATATCAAACAGATAAAAGAAAAGAAGAAAAATAGACGAAGAAAAAAACCGCTTGTTTGTTTCCTTAAATGGTCTCTCACTTCTTGCTTCTTACAACATGGAGGAAGCAACATGAGAAAAGAAGAGAGAAAAAAGGAAGACATCGCATCATAAGCGTGATGAATCAAAAAAAGAAGAAAAAAAAAAGAAGAAGAAAAAGGGTGAACTTCATGAATAACACTACCACCATCAGTGATAACAAGTGTTTTCAAGTTCGTGAGAATGTTATGAAGAAAGAAAGAAGGGAGGGAGAGAGATTTTTTGAAAAGACAATGGAATAATCCGGATGTTGAACGCCGTTCTAGATATGCAGTTGATGGAATCTTTATTTCATTAGGGTGGGCGGATGGAAGAGAAGGCGTTGGAGCCTTAGAATGTTGAGGAGGTTAGAAGGTTAGGGGATAAAAGAGCATAAGTATAAAGAGCGGGGTTTTGGTTAGAAGGTTAGGTGGGATAGAATGGGCATCTCGAGGTTGTGATTTAGTTTGAGCCGTTGGCTTGGACAGCAGCAGGCTCTTGAGCAGACTCCTTGGAGGAGGGACCGTTTACGGGAGCGTCGGGAGCGCCGGTGGAAGTTTCCTGGGCGAGGGGGGTGGCAGGGGTGTCCATATCCTTTACTTCGAGGCCCTCGAGGATCTCGAAAATGGTTTCAGGTTGCTGGAAGTCGTTGTTGACTATGAAGATCATAATTAGTGGCTATACGGGATGGATGGATGGCACAGTCTTCGAGTCGAGAAAGGAACTTACCGATGTTGAGGAGGTACCAGTTGTTCATCATCCCCTCAATCAGGGCCCTGCTGGGGCTGGAGGAGTCGAAACATTGAGCCCAGTCAATTCCGAGACGGAAAGCTTCGTCCTTCCAGGCGAGGAAGCTGATGCTCTCGACAATGGTTGGCTGCACAATCTCCTTGCCGGGGAAGACACCCCAGGTAACAGCATTTGGCCCTTCCGTGGGTGCATTGGACTCGAGGGTGCCGTCCTTGGTGACCGCGTAGTAAGTGATGTCGGGGTGTCGCTTGATACGGTCGATAATGTCGGGATAAATGTCGGGGTGGACGAGCAGCTCGAGGTACGACTTTTGGTAAACGTAACCGTTGGCGGGACCCCAACCGTGGATGGGGTGGCTAGACTTGACACCATTTACGGCGGGCTGGGAGTTTATGGTGATGAGACCTCGCTTGTTGAGAGCGACCAGTTCATCACGGATAGCCTGACCCTCGGCTGTGAGAGGGCTTTCGCTCCAGGGCAGGCTGTCGTAGCGGTTCTCAAGGTAGTCGACGAAGATGTTGGCGACGTCGCGGACGGTTTTGGGCTCTCCCCACTTCTTCCTGTTCTGCTCGCTGGTTCCGGGCAAGCGAATCCCATAGGTGTCAAGCTCACCGAAAGCAGGAGACCTCGAGTCACCCCAGCGGCCGTTGGGGAACTCGTCCCATTCCTGGGTACGTAGGACATACGACTTGTTCCTGTTGCGCCAGAAGACGGGTCGGACGTCTTCTTGGCGGCGGCCAAGGCCGAGGGACTGCTTCCAGGGCAAGGCTTGCTTGAGAGGCCGCTCGGCCGAAGGAAGCCAGTCCAAATCCTGCAGCACCATGGTGGTGGCGGTCGCAAGGTTCATGGTGTAGAAATGTAAGTGGTGGATCTCTCCCGAGTCGAGGAGCTTGCGGCAAAGATCGGCCACTAGCCTCTTGCCAACCTCTCGAACAGCAAGATCGTCGTTCTTCACAGGCTCCATGGCGGCCATCCATTCGGGAGGGATTTTGCAGCCCATGTGATTCGCACGGCGCAGGAAACTGGCGTATGTGGCAATGGGCATGATTCCGGGCAGGATAGGGATAGTGATTCCCTTCTCGCGAACGCGTTTGACCCATCGAAGGAAGTTGTCGGCGTCGTAGAACATCTGAGTGACAATGAAGCCGGCGCCCATGTCGACCTTCTCCTTGAGGTGCTCGAGAAGAAGATCCTCGTCCTTGTTGTCGTCACAGCCCTCAGGGTACCCCGCCACACCGATATCGAAATGGCTGCCATAGGTATTCCTGATGTGCGCCACGAGGTCCTTGGCGTAGTTGAAGCCGCCCTCAGTCACCTCCCACTTTTCCTTGTCTCTAGGGGGATCGCCGCGGAGCGCGAGGATGTTGGTGCAACCGGCCTTGTACGCTTTTCGCAGAGCTTCGTCGACCTTCTCGAGGCCCATATCGGTACAGGTAAGGTGCATACAGGATTCCATGCCGAGGAGGGTTTGGGCCTGGACGACCATCTCGTTGGTCAACTCGGCGATGCGACCACCAGCTCCCCAGGTGATGTCGACGAACTTGGGACCGAGCAGAAACATGCGTTCCATACGATCATACAAGTTCTGGACACCCTGGGCGGTCTTGGGAGGGAAGTACTCGAAGGAGAAAGAGGGCTGGTGAGTCCTCTTGGCCTCCTCGAGCATGTCCCTGATATGCATGTTGGGTGGAGGAGGAGGAGTAGGCGGAGGCGTAAGTGGTGAGACCCGGTAGGGATAATGCGGCGTACAGAGGTGGAGGTCTAGCACGAGGTTGAGAAGGCTAAAGGAAGAATAATAGAGGAGGTGAATAGCCTAGTATAAAGGCATGAGGGTGAAGCTGGTCGCTCCAATGCGCCCTAGGACTGCGGTAAATGTTAGAAAGGCAAAACAGTAAAATGGAAGGTAAAGTCCTGGCTTGGGTGTTGGGAGGTCGAGTTGTGGATGCACTGGACCCTCCGCGACCGCCGAGAACGGAAACAGAGGCAATGTCTCCAATGAGGTACAGGGGGTGGTGTTGAGGTAATAATGGAGGGACAGATAGACCTACTATTGCAAAGAGAAAAGAGAGCAGGAAAAAGATCGAGAATATCTAGTACTACAGGAAATAACTAAGAAATGAGGAACTTGGTAGCCAAGGGCCTCAAGGAAATTCAGGAAGTAAAGTCTCTGATTGAAGGCTGGAGGACAAAAAGGTTAAAAAAAAATATTCCCTAGGATCGATCTCGTTAGGGGGGAATGACGAGGTAGCTCTGCATACACAAAGAGCATTTGACACTAGCTCAGAAGAGTCTAGACAGAGCATTCTGGAAGTCTAAATTCTCAATGAGACTCTTCTAGTTGTGGACTTGGATTTGGAGAAGGGTGCTCCGAATATGGCCCTGATGTCATTGGTTGGAGGGGTATTTCGGAGATGCAGGAGACCTCAATGTACATGAGAAAGAGAGGTGGGAGCTCGTCGATGGCAAATAGCATCAGCGATGGACCTCTGGACTCCTGCAGAAGAGGAGTTGGGTGTTCTGGGATCGAGTGGGATTGATTTGATGCAAGGTTGAAAAACCTCAATTTGATCCCAATGCTTGATCTGAGGTCATCAATGGCTCAATACATGACGAACTTCAAGTCCACAGTACCTTGATTGGTACAATTGTACGTGGGCTTACAAGGGACACTGAATGACGATTACTTCGTAAAATCTGCTCAGTGGAACATGGAGCACAACATCATTAAGTACAAAAAGTTGAGGTTTCCTCTCCTACCCTGTCCCATCAATGGCATTGTGCCTTGTAGTTATACCCTGTCTCCTTATCAGCAGGCATCAGGAGGCTTGTATTGTGTACTTGGGTCAGCCACTGATGCTGGCCGTAAGCTCTCGTCTCCCTTCCAAGTCATTGTTGGCAAAGTACAAAGCAGGCAACAGTCGAGAGAAACATAGCTGATCAGCTTAGACATTCCCAAGTGAGGAAGTGGCAACCTGCCTTTCAAGCGGTCTGCTGTGTTCAATGCGGCGACGCAGTGATACAAACTCTCTGCATATGATGGACGAATCGATGCCATCAGTGTAATTTATTTTCTGATACATCATCCAGCAAGGACATCAGCAGCAAGGGTCTATTACGAAGTACTTGTCCTACCCATTGGTCGCACATCGGTCGAAGAGTCGGTGAGAATATGTGTGGTCGTACCTCCTACATTTGGTTGTGTAGTAATACGTGTTGATCCCCACAAATCTCAAGGGGCAGGCAGGACTAGCTACAACAGCAGGCAGGACCAGCAGCGTCGAGGCGTCGAGGCCAATCGCATCACCTGCTAATGCAACGGGGATCCTTGGATGATGGCCCGATGTTATCGCGACTTGCCAATCTGCCCTCAACGATGTTGATCAACCGACTGCACCCTCGAGTCTCACGAAGCCACGCAGTCGTGGTGTAAAGTACAGTGCTAGATCGAACGAACCTTGTCGTTTCTCCATCTCCAGTCCCGCCCGGCTCCCATCCGAGCGGTTCCTGAGAAAGCGGCAGGGCTTGGGCGGATGCGTGGGGAGGGAATCAAAAGTTGACGAGTTGATCATAAAACACGCAGCTGAAGAGGGCAGCTATGTACTTCGCACTTCGTAATACTTGATCAGTGTCTTTTTGTACCCCTCACCCACCCGCCACACAACGGGGAAACGCAACCCCGCTTGACCCCTCCATCATCAACTCTTCCCACACCTGAACTGGGAAGCTGCATGGCGGGGCAGGTCCGAAAGTCCGAAGTGACCGACTCGTACTCATACTTGCACCAAGACGGGGCAGGCGTACTTTGCCCGTATTCGTGTCGAAGCAGGTCCCAAATAACAGCGCTATGAGGTACCTCGGGGCAATCGTACACTAGGTTCTCACCAGGAGCCTTCAGTAATAGACTACATCAATTTAATTCAAATTGGTTTGAGAGATTGAGAGTGAGAGAGTGAGAGGACACGAGGGACCAGGCCAGGGGATGAATATTCGGAGCGGTTTTGTAATACGGTATGTGCCAATTATGTCCAACACATTGAACCACCTTGGTTCCAACGTTTGACTCCAATATTCCGCATCCCGTCCCAATTGCAATGCAGCATTCCCCACGTACTTCGTAGCTGGTATCTGTGATTAGTCGAGGTTCGGCGCCCCAAGAACCTGGTTATGCATATGACAATGGAAAACCTGGCCGAGGTCTATTGAATCTTCGGGGACAACCCAGACAGAACATGATCATCCTCTTTACCTATCACTACCTCAGAATACTCAAAAAGATCTACGTAGTATTCTAATTTCTGGGGCTTCTCGAACGTTTGTCGCGATGATATTTGGCGCATCTTGTCCATACTAACTTCGGCATTTGCGTTGGGCTGGCCCACTCAGAGACAAACGTGTCTGATAACATGCGTGCTTGGCAGGTTTGGTGGTCAGCCATCCACGCGATTTGGTGTGAAGACGAAGGAATAAACAATGAGGAACACTAGCTAGTACACTAGAACAGTTGGGGACCTTGGCAAACGGACCTCTGTTGGGGGGGGTAACGTAGGATCGGACTTCCGATCTTCAATATCAATCTGCTACAATCCAAGGCATCTTGGTGCAGTTATCGGCCATTTCTTCCCCGGCCTTGTTTTGTGATATAAGGCCTTCACAAGGCAAAAATTTACAAGGGAAAAGAGCATACGGAGTCGCCGATTACAGGTTCCGCTTCTATCCCCGAGAGGAACAACCTGTTACGGCATGGTCATTGATGATGTTATATTTCCTCTCTCTAAATGACCGAATTAGCAGAATGAGATGTTGGTCATTCGAAAATACAATTATATCACACTTAGTTTCTATCTGTCCGACATCTACTTCCCACCCCCAAATCTAATGCTTTACCCTCTCGACTTCGAAACTAATGAATGAAATGCAAATGAACAAACACCCAAACAGCCAAACTCCGACCACGCCTCCCATGACGATGAAATACTAGGCTTCAGGCTTGGCTCACTAAGAACGCATCTCGAGAGACGCGGCCCCCCTTAGTCTCCTCCACCTGTTGCTATTCTCGATGACATCTCTATCAAATATGAACCACCATCTCTCGAACAACACCTGCCCAACCTCCCACGCGGCCGGGTCATATACGTCCTCACCCCAGATCCTCATTCCCTCATGGTTATCTTCAACATCATAAGCAAACTCGACTAGTGCAAGCGGGCTGGCTGCGTTAGGCGGCCGTGCTTCCGGAGGCAGGCTCATGAGCGATATCAAGCGCTCCCTCACACCGGGCCAGGGCAGGAAATCTATGAAGGGGTGATGAGCCACCAAAAGTTGTGAAGGGGTCGGGCGCCAACACTCTGGGAGCTGCTCAGAAGGCGTTCCACATCCGGTGTAGAAAGGAGACGCTGCCTCGAGCTGCCAGAAAGAGCCGTCGCAGCCTATACGCTGAGATATCCGAAGGATAGCTCGGAGGATCGTGAGCTCATTCACTGGAAGCAGGTAGCTGTCTGCTGATACTCCCGATCCGCTCGAACTTGATGAGAAGTCGTCCAGGAGGCTAAGCGATGCCGGGTCAATGCTGATAAAGTTATCTGGCATTTGTTGGTCGGAGCCAGTGCCCGCGGCGTCTCCATCACTCTCGTCAAACAAAATGTTCGGCATTTCAAGACCACCAACCAGCGTTCCACTGAACATGCCGGGACTAGTTAAGGACATGCTGGTCCAGCCTGATGTCGGGATATCTCCTGGCCCAATTGAAGATATCTCTGGTACTGTTGCCATTATCTCGCCGAATGCCTCAGACGTTGTCGTCTCTCCAGCTGGCACTGGTGCTGGTGCCGGTGCTCCTTCGCTGTACGTAGCTTCTTGAACTGAACGAGGTGAGTTTTCCGATTGCGTTGAACCCGCCGCATCAGCGGATCCGGCCCCGGCTCTTTTCTTTTGCCTCTTCCGCTCCCCTAAAGGAAAAGGTGAGTAAACTACGTATAATATCCGAAATCATTTGACTCGTACATGACTAGCTCATCTGGGAAGTGGAATGGGTGAGATCGTACTGTACCGTCTCTGTGCCAAAACATTCAAAACTCTCTTTCTTTCCGCTGCATCCTCATCGATGTTGGGCACCGCAAGTGGAGGCGGGGCCTTGTATGCTCTTTGCCTCGTTCGGGGCGGGACGTAAGAGCTTGCTGGAGCATTAGGATCGCTCGAGGGTTCCACGCTCTGCTCTGGCGAGCTGCCCTGGCTTGACATCCTTGCTAGGTGACACTCTCAAAACTTGGCTTTCCTTGGCGTTTCGATAGGCTGTTCTATTGAGAGATTTTTAAGGGAGAAAATGAGGAGTTGCTCGTCTCTTCGTCACGATGAGTGATGACTTCGGAGTCGGAGCATCTCGAGTTTAAATCGTTGCTGGACATAACGGTCACGAACTGACACTGTGTCAGCATAACGGATATAGATGTACCTCTTTCTTCATATTAATACCACGTAATATTAAGTATATGTTAACGAGATTTCGCCTGTCTGAGAAGTACTCCGTATGGATATATTTTTAGAAACAGACCATCAGAAACGACCTAGCTCAGCTCACCATCGCCTTTCTTGTTTTGGAAGGAGGTCTCGTCAGAGACTCCGAGAGGTAATGGACAAGTTCAACATGGAGAATTGCCATGTGATAGCTCTAGGGAGTAGTTAGATGAAGATTGTGACGGAAACAACCTGTCTTTAGTTGCTTGCACAGCAGCCGGATGTAAGTCGGGCCCTCGGTGGGACTCTGAAATATAATCGAGAAGCCCCCAGGGTCCATTCAATGCTCACCATCTAGACAACGTCATAAGGGGATGTGGCGAGTACGAAGGGCTGCGTATCTCGGTCCGGAGCCTCACTCCATGACGCGACCCGGTCATGGCGAAGCGGAGGATGGATTAATTCTGCTGCCTAGAGTCCTTAGGCCCTAGAAGCTCGGGGAGAGACGAGATTGGCGATTGGGGGGCCTATTTTCGGTACCCGATCTGGAGAAGAAGATAAAATATCTACTATAGCGAGTCTTCTGGATCAAGAATGTGAATTCCTAGTAGCTTGAGCTCGAAATGTTGCGGAGAGAAGAGAGAAGTTTGAAAAAAGTCGAGAAAGGGCAGGACGAAGTCTACAATATTTTACACGCGAGATATGCTTTGTCGATGGTATTTATTTGAAAGACTGGGCTTTCAAGACTTCTCAGGAAAGTGAGGGAGCTGCGTGATGTTTAGTTTGGGCACATATAACGCCTAACGCAGAGGCATATCACCGAAGCATAACTCTTCGCCGGGTGGTCACATAGACGGGGAGTACCCGAAGCAATGGCCGATTCGATCCCGTCCCGCAGAACTTTGAGATTTACGCCTAATGCTCTTCGAAACAGGGCTTGTCATCGCTAAATGCTAGTAGATGTGGAGGGACGGTAGGCCGCATGGATGTCATGATATGAGCCGGCGCTGGTGGATGAAAGACACGGGGGGTTCTGTAAGGCATTGTCATCAGAGATTTGAGAGCATGTAGAATGGCCAGGTCCTAGGCGGATAAGCAGTTCTTCATATAAGCCGTCCAGCTTTCGCATGACCACCAATCGCTTGATTTCATGCGGGCCTTCCCGGAGGAGCACGAGGGTAACCCCCAAACACCGCTGCCTGACCCGGAACCACGGCACATATCTCGGAAGAGTCTTAGTTTTGAGAATCAAGTTTTGTCGCGAAAATGACGAGCCTATTTCCTATTGCTTCACAAATGTGCCCGGGTTCTTACGGAGCCTACGGTAGAGTTGCTCGTTGGTGACTCAGTCAACCACTAAGGCAAAGAAGTTTATCTGGGATGGGATCAGGGCCCACGGTCGGCAAGAAGGAGGGTTAAACAAGTGTCCCCGTCGTAAGATATGGTTATTCCAGAAGACTGAGTGTTGCTCTCAGCTTACTTGTCAAGAGTGCTTGCGTAGTCGCCGTAGTGAGCTTGCGACTACGAGTGTTTATACCTCTGGGAGATCGCGTAATTTGCATGGCCTAGAACTGAAACAGATAGTATACTGGCTCGGCAAAAGCGACTTCTTCCCCATTTCATGCCGCTTTGGACCTGGAGAAATCGCACATGAACATATCCGTACCCGCTCAAGACGTAACAGTCAAAGAACCTCGACGAGCCCGGTGACTCTAGACAAGTTTTAGGCCGACAATGTGGATTCGAGGCCGGAAAGGCCCGGCTCTGCGTCATGAAAGATGGTTTTTCTGTCGCCTCTGTCTTTGGAGTAGCGGCTCTTACTTGTACTGAGATGGAACAAGGCACTAAAGTTGGTGGGATGGGGAGACAACCGCCGCCTCTTTCTGTTGAACCGGTCTGCTAATGACCGAATGCTGCCTCTTTGATCAACGAGCAGCCAGCTTATCACAAGCGTGGAGGTTATCACTTTCGAACAGCCAACTTAGTCACTGATATGAATCAAAGTTCGCGGTCGGTCATTTTCTCCCAATCAAGGTCGTCAGGGGGTGTCTGTTCGAATGGTCAGCACTAGGAAATCTGACAAGCCGAGTTTTGGTGAATGGTTTAGATAGAAGGCGACCCGATCGTTCGGCGCACAGGATGACATTCGATAACCGTCCGAATGGGAATTTGGAATAAAGATATCCCATAGATCCATATCAAACATGTGGGATCTTATCCCCGGCGGAGTAAACCCACTTTAATAGTCTATGCTTCAGCCTTCAAAATCCTACGTTATCCGAGCGTCTTCCTTGTTGGAGATAGTATCAACAAAGGGCCCACGTACTTTTTTTCTTGCCAGTCGTGGGGTTGGTGCAGACCGCTCGAGCGGGGATCTTGAGATGCTATCCTAGAAGTGGACGCTGAAGCGAGATGGCGGCGGTCGCGTGAGGACCGACCGAGTTTCCATGCTGTATCGGCCGAGGGACGGCGGGGTTCTGGCGGTGCTGGGCAGATTCTTGGGGGAAGGAAGCGTGTGGTAGGGCCCGAAAGCGGAGGTGGGAAATGAGGGAAGGTGTGCTTGGTTTTAGGGTATCCGTCCATCCGTACGTTGTATCACTGTTGACCGGGCCGAGCTGGAAAGGAAAGAACAGGTGCAGAATCTGGGACCATGAAGTAGGAGGTGTTAGTGTAGTGTGGTGTACTTCGTCGTGTTTGTAGTCATGGCAGGGAAGGAGCGGTTTAATAGTGGTTACAAGCTCAGCGCGGCTTCGGGGAATCTTGATACTGTATACGAAGTACTGCACTACGAGGGAATATGCATAGATGGATTAAGCACTAGGAGCCCCAGATGCCTCCCCCATCCAGACTTTATTTTCGTCGTTACTTGAAGGCTTGAAGGCTTCGGTTGCTGTTGGTGCGGAAGAAGGTGTCCGCGTCCGCGGTCTCGAAGCATAGAGGTTGGGAAGTCCAATCACAGAGTCCTCATTGTTCTTCTCCCTGTTTAGTATCGAATTGAGATTCTCAAGACTTCGCACTTGCAAAAAAAAAGACTGATGCCATCTTGATCAAGTGGATCCAATATGGATAGGGCCAGTGGGAACTGGATGCGCCACAAACTGTGCAAAGTATCCTACACTTGTAAATCATCGTGGAGTCGGGAGTGTACTTCATACACCACCAAGTAGGAAGTCGTTGTGTAGTGTCGTGCAATGGGGTAATACGAAGTACACTACACTCCTTCGTACATCACTTCGTCGGTGAATTATCCAACCTTCTATTCGTAGTTTGGGGGTCAGCAGCGAGGCGAATTTCCCCGCCCCCGGCCAGGCTTGATCATAACCCACTCAATCCACTTCGAACCCACGCCTCAAATTGATCTCAGTGCTGTCTCTATCCACCTCGGGTGTGGGCCTGGTTCACCTCCCACGCTGTCCAACGCTGTGCTGACGCCACTGTCGAAGCCTCAATGGCCTGGGTCAGGAATATTCTTAGGCCTCTGATACGCTGGCTGGACCCAAACTTACACACCACCAGCACTCCAATAATACCTCTCCCACGCCCCATCCTCCACTGTCTACCCCCTGCCATCTCGACTTGAAGGGCTTGGCTGGTCATTCGAAGGGCGCAGAATTGACATGCTGCAGCCAGATCCCCATACAACCCTTCCACTAGTTTACGACACCACCCGGCCTTATTCCGTAATGGGGAACTTTTTTTAGGGTCTTGTTGTAATATCGGTCATTCCATCCGGTCTCGCTGGATGGAACTTTTTCTCCTAACAGATGCTCTCTCATTTCCCACGCGATCTAGTTCCGCTGCCAAGTCACATCGCCGCAAGCATCGAGTACCTTCCGCGTCGATGGAAGTCCCCTTGCGGATTGTGCGTGCACCGCATGCGCATGCCTTGGTACTTGGACGGGTGGCAGACGTGCCGCAAGACTCAATGCTGTCCTTTGGTTCACCTATGAGCGCCTCGGCATCTCGCCCTCAGCATCCCTAAAAACCTTGTTAGCAACTTGCCATCCAGCACTAGGCTGTCCTCAAATCTTCGGGTCCAGACAGAGAGAGCATTGCTTGTATTCTGGCCGTGTTTCTCGAATCAGAAAGAAAACGGTCAAGGGCACTTGGCATCGCTTCCCCAGTTTAGATCTCTTGACCAAGTGACTTTTCTGGTGTACCCCAATAAAAGGTCACTCATCCCAGCCTAATTCTCTTTTTGGTCGTCTATATCTTTTTTGTTTCTACATCATTGTCTCTTTCCTTCTCTTAGCGCAAGACTCTCCCCGTCACTCGACGCCCTTTGCCATAGTGTAAGAAGCACCCAAGGGCGTCGTCTACCTTGTCGAGGGTGGGATTCGAGATTTGTTGCAGGACTAGTGGATGTCCTCTGATCTCCGCTCCCTGTCTCCTCCTTCCTTCATGAGACTTTCTGTTACAAGATCCCGAAGTGTCGAAAGCTGGCTTTGCCCAGCTTAGCAGATCGCTCTACGCCTTTCCAATTACATGTACCTCGGGGTCCTCAGCCCACCATTTTTGCAAAACCCCTTTAAGCTTACTCGCACGAACTGGGCAGCCGCAGCCGCAGCCGCCGTGTAGCTTGTCTAGCCGCCTGCATTCTCACGTCGACGCCGCCGTCGACGCCCTTCGAGTCAACCGCAAGCGCTGCTCGCCCAACCGGGACTTCTGGAGCCATGGATGAATTCATCAACTGGGATCAGGTCGGTGGCGCTCCTCTCACGGACCCCTTTAACCCGTCCGCCCAGACTGTCGGAGGCAACGACCCGAGTCTTGACATCGACCTCGCCCTTGAAAATGTCAATGACGACGACTTTGGCTTCTTCGCCCTGCAGCACTTCTCCGGCGAACAAGCGCTCCCGGGCATGCTTGCCTCCGAGCTGGACCCCGCTCACTTCGACCTTGACGCGGACGGGGGTTGCTTAGGCCCCTTGTCCGCAAATTGCTTTGAAATCCCCCCGGTTCCCTGTTTTCAGTGCGCTGGTGCTGGCTATCATTGCAAAATCATCCGGGAGGGTCAGAACCAGGGCTACTGCACAAGCTGCGTTGCCCTCCGGCTTGAATGCAGTCTTGCTGGGGAGTCGACCACCGGTTTCTCCGAGCCCATCCATCAACAGCCTTCTTGGGCGGCTCGGCTAGAACAGGCTAGTCTTGATTTCTCCCTTGACCAGAACCCTCCCACTACCGCCACCAATTCCACCAATACAACCGTCTTCAATCCTTCTCAGAACGAGCAAATGCTGTCCAGGAATCTCTCTGGAGGAACCCAACTCACTCCCAGCCAACTTGCCACTCCTGCCCTTGGCAAGATCGGTGCCCGACTATCCAGGGAATCCATTCGCATTCTTCGCCAGTGGCTTTCGACTCATCAAAGACACCCTTACCCTAGTGACGAAGAAAAGGACATGCTGCAGCGCCAGACTGGCCTTACAAAGACTCAGATTACCAACTGGCTCGCCAACGCTCGCCGGCGCGGCAAGTTCCCTACTCCAGGACGATCTACTTCACCACAGGTCGGCTTTGGTTTCGGTACACCTGTCGATATCCCAGTTAGGAGGGGTACGCCAGCATTAGAAAGCATGAACCCACTTCAGCGATGGGTTGACTCGCCCCCGGAGCACGAACCGGCCTCGGCCATAGCCATCGCTAGGGCTGTCACAGCATCTACCGTTTCCTCTGACAGAGCAACGCCTTCTAGCCACGTCTATACCGATGATGGGTCTGGACGCTCCCTCCACGGGTCATCGGCAAGCAGTGTGGGTACATCACACTCTAGCGGCGGCTCCTTTGCGTCTGCTTATTCGCATGCGTCTCGGGGGTCATTCGGCTCGTTTAGTTCGTTTGGCCGCAACAGCCGCCGACGGAGAAGGCGCAGGAATGCGCCCAAGGGTGTCAATGAGAAGGCCCCCTTAGCTGCTCCGCTGAGGACGTATCAGTGTACTTTCTGTACCGAAACGTTCAAGACGAAGCATGACTGGAAGCGACACGAAAAATCTCTTCATTTGTCTCTAGAGAGGTGGGTGTGCTGCAGCAAAGGCCCCAAGGCCGTGAAGCCGGATATCAAGATTTTGGCTTGTGTTTTCTGCGGGGAACCGGAGCCTACGGATGAGCATATCGAAACCCACAACTATTCTACCTGCCAGGAGAAACCCGTGGAGGGCAGGACGTTTTATCGCAAAGATCATCTCAACCAGCACCTGAGACTTGTCCACAACGTCAAGTTTGCCGACTGGTCCATGGCAGACTGGAAAGTGACGACCCCAGAGATCCGGTCGGTGTGTGGTTTCTGCGGCATATCGATGAACACATGGAGCATACGAGTAGACCACCTCGCAGAGCACTTCAAGATGGGTTACTCCATGGAGGACTGGAAGGGTGACTGGGGTTTCGAACCAGACGTTTTGGAGCTAGTCGAGAATTCGATCCCACCGTGTATGCGACCTCTCCAATACCCCATCGACCGGCTCGGATCTTCTGACCTTTCTTTTCTTGCGCAATAGATCTTATTCATAATGAACGAAACAGCCCGTTTCCGTACGTGGCGAACAACTCGCCTCCGGAGAGCCCACGAAACGCCTACGAGCTCATCAAGATCGAGTTGGATTTCTTCATGCAAAAGTCGAAGGAGTCGGGAATGCCAGCAGATGACCAGTTGCAAGTTGAGGCCTGTCGTATTATTTTCGCTGCCGAAGTTTTATCCCTGCAAGGAATCGCCTCCACCGTCTCGTGGCTGCGAGACCTCATCATGGCGCCTGCGGCGATACGAGAACAGGCACAATTCGGACCCCTTCGATCGCAGGCAGAAAACAGGATGGCGATCCTGAAGATTAACGGCAAGGACAATCTTTTCGAGGCCTGCCCGCTCGAGTTTGACCTCCACGAGTTCGTCAGAGCTAAGAAGCTGTTGGGGCTGACAGCTATGGATGACGAGCTCCAAGAGGAGGCTTGCCGCCTCGTGGGTAAAATGGAGGAAGTGTCCACCCACCCGTCGGAAGCCGTGGCCAACTGGCTTATTCGGGTGATTAAAATGTCGACGGATTGGCTTGCCCCGTTCAGACAGCGAGCCCAGCTGCCGCGGAGCGAAGACATCGTAGACTCTAAGCGACGGCCGGCGGATCCTACAAAGATCGACTCGACTGTCCACAACTACAGCAGGCTGGAGAGGGAACTCGGTGAGTATGTGGACTTCCAGAGGTCGCTCGGAGTTGAGCCCACGGATGCGGACCTGCAGAGGCAAGCGCGTATCATCATCTACGAACTAGAAGACGGATGGAATCAGACGGCAGCAGACAACAGTGCCTGGTTGGCAGCGTTTAGGCGGCGACATAATAACCAAGGCCGATCTCCCAAGGACGGCTCGGAGCAAGACGACTCGCCACAAAGCAATAGCACGGGAACGCGGTCATCGCCGCATACTCTGCAAGAAGGGTCGAAGAACGGGCTATCCGGCGAAGCGACACTTTTGACTCGCGGCAGTGAGCGAATCCTGCAGTCGTGATTTTGATGGCCACTAGCTGGCGAGATTTTCTA
>JUDQ01000492.1:1938-21725 GCA_000812075.1 Scedosporium aurantiacum
CTCTCCTGCAAGTGCAAGCGGCATGAGCTTCGACTGGCATATTGTTTCTCCTCCTCATTGCATTCATTCGTATGCAGTACCCCCAATTTGCGTCGAAGCAGTGGGACACCTAACCTCCATCTTTGAGCGCCTTTTGCGTCCCGCCCCCCATTTCGTCGGCGAAAATTCTAAATTGATTTCCAAGTCTTTGAGTCATTCCCGGAGTTTAAGCTCATCCCAGGTTCTGGGCTTGGACCCGAGCCTGACATGTTGGGTGCTCGGTCCGGGAGCCACTGGGGGCGGAAGAGGGGGTCTGAGGTTTTGATACTGGAGGACAAGGCAGCTGAATGACTTGCAGGCGTGGACGAAACAAGGATGGGCTCGGGCTGCCTCAACCTACGAAGTACAGGAACCACCCCCTTTAAACAAAATAGAAAAAAAAACGGCAGTCCACGTTTCTATCAACGCCGATGTTATGAGAATTGACTGAGGATCGAGAAAGAAAGAAAGAAGAGGCAAAAAAACCCGGTGTCATTTACTTTAGTTCAGATGAGAAAAGGTGGAGAGGAAAGAGTCTCAAGGGATGCTCTTCTTCGTCAACTCCGAGGTCGACACTCCCCTTTCAAAGAGGGTCTTCTGCATGTCCTCTTGCATGTAGACTGAGGCGAGGATTTCGTATTCCGCCCCCAAGTTTCCGTCGTTCACACAGCCTTGTCTTTAACATGATGTTTTTGTCTGACTTGTCTTAGATGTCTTAGATGCCATCTGATCCGGGCTCGCCCTATACGGTTAGCCACATGTCATGAATGTCAAACGAAAGCCTACGAAGTAGGTACTTCGTAGGCCTCGACTCGAACGTTCATATGAAGTACTATGCAGAAGATGTCTCTCCTGTTGTTCAAACCCTGAAATTAGCGTCCCCTGTCACCACCAGTTAAACTTGGTCCTCAGTTGTCTCAAGCCACCACGTTCGGTCACGCACACTACGGGGTGTTCGACGCCATACCGCGAGGGGCAAAGATTCCCACGCTAAGCGTGGCCTGTATGTCAATGTCAAAGGAGTTAAGTTTGCGAAGTCCACTACAGTCGGTCCTGCGGAGTACGAAGTAAAAATGCCCGTCGAGTTACCGCCAGCCGTAGCTTCGCTGCTGGGGCGGGCTTTCACACCTCTTCGGACAGATGTTCCAACACGCATGCTGTTCTACTTCGCAGGCCAATCATGAAAGCCAGACGTCTGATCCAGATAGCCAGATCTATGTGTGGGATATCTTGCTGCATGCGGCCCATTGGGCTGACCACGACGGGCATGGAACAAGGTGCGGCGGGTGGTGGGATCAACGCAGTTTTGCGCGTTTCCTCGTTAGTCGGCAGCAGGCTGTGTCCATCCCAAGATCCCAAGAGACCAAGAGAGGCCCGATTGGTAGTGTCTGTCAGTACTTTGTACGTAACATGTACTTGCCAAGGATCGAAACGCGGGTAACGCGAGTTTACCTGCTTGAAAGTGGTTCTTCTCTTCCAAGCTATCATTTCTCGTCTCGTCTACTGTCTTTTAGTACTTCGTAAAGAGCGCGCTACCGATCACTCGCATTCACACCGAGAATCATCTGATGCCGGCGATACTACTTCGTACTATTATACTAGAGGTAGACTTCGAACAAAGTAGTCAATAAAGGAAAAGGGAGAGGCAAAGAAGAAAACGCGCAAAACTACCCTTGTTAGAGTACTAGCCGAGTCTGCCTTCTCACCACTCATAAATCGCGGAATAGTCCGATTCCAGCTACCTGCAGCTCCCTCGTCCTACCTTACCGTTTTGGCGAGATGCTCCACCATCATGAAAGCACACCGGGAGTGCAGCTATATATCTCTACTGCTCGTTTCAAGGCACATTCGAAGTACGAATACACCGTGAAGAGCTGAACTGCAGGGGGCTGTCCCCCTTCTATCGCTTCCTCCGAAGCAAACGAGACTGAAACAGAAACAAAGCAGACAAAACCATGGTTGATTCGAACGAGCAACCGCCTCTGGTGGGTTACCGTTTGGCACGGAGCAGGTGATGATGCTGGTTTGGCTCGGTTCGAGCTGCGGTGTGGTTTTAGTAGAGACGACCCATGATTAATACTTCAATGATAATCTTGATATTCGTATTGATGTTCTCACTTCTTGGCGCGAGAGGAAGAATCCACATCGTTTACAGAAAAGGCTTCAGTGTCTGCATCGCGCTCCTTCTTCAGAGAAAGACGCCAACGTCCGAGGTTTTTGGTTGGTTTACGGTACCGTTGTCTGTCGAGGCATTCAACTCTGATTCGCAAGTGCGCCCGCAACCATCTAGAGCCTTCTTCCTCCCGCGCGAGGGTCGACTCCTTTCGGTACTTTGTCTTATTGAGGCGCCCACTAGGCTTTATCTCTTGAAATCCCGAAAGAAAAAAGTGAGAAAAAAGAAAGAAAAGAATTGCATGGGGGGTTGCTTATCCCGTCACCGTCTCAAGCTGCAAGCGACCAGAAGGAACAGATGACTCGGCTGATGCATGTCGATTCTGCACACCAAGAGCAGGGCGGGCCCATAGATTGTGGCGCATTCTACGAAGTAAACTAATATCAGCATGAGGAAATAGGGTCGGGTCACCAAGTCACCAATCTCACCAGCATGTGGGCTCAACAAGGGTAGGAGTTGAGAGATCCATTCCTGGCATGGCTTGGAAAGTCTGATAAGTTCGGCATCTTCGGCGCCGTCCAATCGCAAGCGGGGTATCCCCAGGATGAAAAGGATTGGTTCGGCCTGGGATGGCTTTTCCATTTGCAGGGTAGCATTCAATCTGCATTACTGAGACCTTGGTCAAGCCAAGTCTCCCAGAATCGCGGTCACTTGATCCCCGTTTTTGGAGCTACGGAACTTGGCTTTTGATGGCTTTACGAACTCCTCCACGATCTCTGATCTCCCGGGTACCGTACCGTTGTTATGAAGTACGCGGCCTTCTTGATAGCGAGAGTCGCGGAAGTGGGCTTGATTAAGAAGGGTAAGAAAAGGCTAGACGGCGCGATGGTCCCTCATGAACGAGATCTTCCCTCGCCAGTCAGGAGAATGGTACGCAGATGCATATTATCCAAAGGAGATCCATTCGTCACATCATCAATACTTGCTTTTTATTTCCCCCAACCCTATCCGTCAAGTTCGTGCATTCTGAGAAGCCACTGGAACATTTTGATACAGGTGAAGGAGGTATCCAGATGTTTAGGACAACTGAGAAACGTAGACGGTGTCTTATCCAAAGAGAGTGTTGGGTTTGATACAACTTCCCAGAATATGCAGTATTCGCTAGGCCTACACTAGATCTCTACACTACACTAGGGCGAAAGAAAGGAGCTAAGGCGGCACCTTTTGCGACCTTGCAAAGCATCGTCCGAGAGAGAGCGAAAGAGTGAGAGCACGGATCCGGCTGAGCATTTGAAAATTCCTTCGTGTATCTGCGGTAAACGTTACCATCTCGTCATCTTGTTGCCAGGCTGGCGGTATCTATTGCAATTTCGAAAAGAGACGATGGAAGCCCATCGGGCCGCCTTGACTGGACTCTGGTCTATTTACAGACAGAGAGATGGAGAACCGCTAGCCCACTATACACTATAAAGTGAATTTAATAAACCTCGTTGCTCGAAACCTGGGAATGGATCGAAGAGCCTGCTGTTGTGCCGAAGTGGGCTGTACTAAGCGTTTAATCAAGACTGGCGTCAACTCATTGTTGATCGATCAATCCAAATCAATCCAATTGTCGGTGGGATGTTGGAATGTTGTGGGTCGCCTCGTTCCGCCGTTCCCCTCCAAGACAATATCAAAGTTGAACCCTTCGTACATCCACCCCACCCCTTCCGCCTGGTATTATGGGGTTTCGACAAAAGAAATAAAAAGGAAAGAAAGGAAAAAAAAAAAAAAAGGAAAAAAAAAGGGGAAAAAAAGGGGAAAAAAAGCCATCGTGATCAAGTGGATGCCAGGATTTGGAAAAAGGGAAGAAAATAAGAAAATGGACGACCTCTCGTGTTACATGGTGGCTAAAAGGGATATCCGTTCTGCGACCGGCGCCGACAGCCTTGCAGATGCTGTTGCGACGATCTGTACTCCGTGCACTCCGTAGTGTCCTGAAATTTCCCATGGACAAGAGAGTTCAAAACGGATGGCAGCGGCATTAGGAACAAACACTGAAAAAGTCATTAAACCATAGAAGAGTTAAGCATGCCCGTTTGGCCATGGGACCAGTGGCGAAGTGAACCCTTTGTGGATACAGCCAGGCGAGCTATAATGCGCCCGCGGCCAACGGGAGACACCATCCGAAGACGAAATTGAAGTCTTGACATGTAAGTGCGCCTCTCGGTCCACTAGACGATCTAGTGTAAACTCGGCCATCTATGTCGGCGGCCGGTCATCATCAATCGCGTCTCTGATCTTCCCGAATCCCCTGGGTCCCTTTTTGGCGGTGTTCACATCAACAAAGGTGATGATGTGCCGGGCGCCGATGACGCTGCCACGATTATTATCCAGAAGCCCCGCGGGTTTGAGAATGACAGCCAGGCTCGCAGCCCGTGTCACCTCTGCTGGACTCGGACGAGGTGGCACGAAGTACGAAGTACTGGAATTGATGCTTTTACACTTTCTACTTCCCATGGAGAGCCACTGTGCTTCGGCCGTGAGCATGAAGTACTCGCTTGTATTCAGTCAACTCCACCGTTTCGACTTTCGATTCGGGCAATGATCAACACGTGCTCGGTTGCCCTCGCTGATTTGAGGCGATTCCATGAATGGCGTAACGCCCAACAAGGATCTGGTCTATAGTGTAGTGTCATAATATATCAGAAATCTCGGATAATACTTCGTACTTCAGATTGTACTTCGCAGATTAGATTCACATTACCTCGAGACTCTGCGAAGTTGAGCGGAGCTCTGACCTCTTTTCAAGTTCCACTGGCATGTGTCTATGACTTTGCAAAAAAGTCCGTGCGACTGAAGGGTCCTCGGCGTGCTCTCGAGTCTTGTGTATGAAGGAGTTTCACTTGCATGTTGAGTCCTTCGTGCTGTGTACCTCGGTACAATGGTTCGTAGTGGTCTTTTGAAGGGTCGTGGAGATCGCCCTTTTAGTGTACACTACAAGCACTTTGATAACATCTGGAATTGATTTCTGGGGAAAGAGTCCCCGAGCCTGGCTGGGGGTGTCCTCGGTCCACTAGCGCACCCTCACCCTAGCCTGGTCTTTCCCAGGATGAAGGGCGAAGTATACTTCGTACTTCATAATGTAGATTACTTCGTCCCTAGCGCATTCGATGTTGGTGATGAATGCTGGGATCCCGTAGAGTTGAATATTGGTTTGATGGGAATTGAACCAATGCTACCCACCCTGGCCCTTGCTTCCATATTATTAGGCACCCTCTCGAGTTGCCTCGACTGCTAAAATTGAGAGTTCCAGTCGGTCGTGAATCCCCTCCACCCAACCATCTTTTTTCGGAGGTAGTGCGCGCGGTCCTCCATCCATTCCAGAGTCGACTCCATACTCCTGGACAACCCTACCCTTCCGTTCCCCACCATCCCTCCTCTACACTATGTTGAGCATACATAAATCTAGCGGGTATCCTTATCCTTGGGTCGTCTCGCGCAGGAGGTCGAAAACCCCCCTGTCCTTGTCGCACGAACAGGCAAACTGCTCCAGTCCAGTCCCGTGCAAAACCACACCCACCCTTGAGCTAAATTCTGGGGGTGGTGATCGACTCCCGCTCTGCACCTACCACCTCCCCCCCCCCCCCCTTCCCTTAGGAAAGGCAACCTGCCTCCGTTGTGTGGCACTGGCCGGAAGAAGCCACCCAATTGTGACCCGCACCCACCTGGTTTCCATGCTGGAGAGCTTTATGATCCTCCCGATACACTAAAGCGTACCACCATCGTCGACTACCTTGTACTAGAGTTTCGTGGGAGTGGATTGGCAGTTGGCCCAACGAAATAAGTGCAACGAATCGCGGATGCCGTGTGCCGGTCGCCCTGCCTCTAAGTAATCCTCTTGTACCCTCTCACGCGTCCAGTCGTTGCCCCAAATCCAGCGCCTCGGCCCCCCCCCTCCTCTCACCTCCGGAGACGTCATTCCGCCCGAAACATAGTGACTGGGGACAAATGGAGTTTGACACTAATCGCGATACAAAGTATGCTTTGGTGCAGCACAGCATGGCTAACGAAGCAGGACGCCCGTTCTTGCCGCCCTCGAGTTCACACGAAACTGGAGATGAAGGGTGCCGGCTAGCGTCGTGGTCTCACCTGATCGTTGGGATGATGAGCGACGATCTTCGCCCTGCAAAACATGCCAAGCTTTCTTGGACTTAGTCAATCACCCTTGTCCTTATTCTCTTCCCTCTCCACACCCACCTTTCATCCCATGGCCCTAGATGGGTGGAGACGGCAGCGCTTCACTGACGGTAGCGGGGGAGGGGGGGAGTTTCCCACATGGTCCCGAGGATATTATTTCTTTTCGTTTTTTTTGTGTGTTGCGATGCAGAATGCCAGATACGCCACTTATACTACTACTACTTCGTACATGTGCTCAATGCTGCATTCCACGGGGTGCGGAAAGCCTAAATCCCCCCCTGACGGCTGGCTTGCCGCAATACCACTATTACGAGTAAAAGCGAATATTACCTGGGGGGTGGGAGGGAAGGAGGGGGTCCAGGGACGTGAGGATGTGTGGAACTAGATGAAGTACTGAGACTGGTTGTGTTGACAGTGCGTTGTTCTCGATGTGGGGATCAGTGGCTCATTTTGGTCTTGGTCTTGGTCTTGGAGGACAGTTGTATCAACTGTTATTCTCGCGAGCAGAGAAATCTTGACTTGAGGCTCTGAGCCATGTAAGAGAGAATACCGCCGATTTTCCTGGATTCCGAGAATGTTTACGGCCCCCTTCCCTTCTCCACCCCCCCCATCGGTTTCTTTTCTTCTCGTTAATAAGAATTGCATTTCCTGTGGAGCAGGTTTCTCGAGCAAAAGCGGCACAGGTGTGAGGTGGTCTACCCGAGCTGACGGGAATTTACCAGAAAGTGACTCCGGTTGCACCGGCTTAAATCCCATCCGCCATATCCGTGGTTATATATAGTAGAAAGTAGTCGAAGGGAGGGGGGCATCGTTTAATAAAGCCTGCTCCTTTACCAGACCGGATAGGGAAGGCAGATAATAATGGCCAAAACGGTCGAAAGAGACGAAGCGAGCGCGACGCGGACACCGAGACGAGACCAATCACTACACATGCACATACGAACGAAACAAAGAGCTAGAGAGGGCCATTCTCGGCCGGGTGAAATTGATGCGAGATTATGAGGGGCGTGCCCAATGAATCTCTCACGCCGTTCAAAAAGAACGTTCTAGGCAACTAGGATTGAGCATTCGGTCTCAGAGAGACGGTTATTGGTACTGACGTGATTCAGCCGTTGGGAAGATGGTCGAAGATCACCTCACCGGCTTGCCCGGATGAAGTTCGCTCTGCATGTACTTGGGATTGATGGATTTAGTAACTACGAAGTACGCGCATCAACGATGGCGGATAAGATATCAATCGATCATCGATGATGAATCGAATACGTTATCAGGATGACTCAAAACTGCAACTGTGGTCAGAAGAATTGGCGGTTCCACTCCTTGGGATACAAGCCCAGAGGAATGAATGTTACTACAAAGTAGTCTATATAAACTAGTGTACGCAGTATGCGGAGAGGTTGAAAACAGGAAGTATTAATGCTACACTGTAATTTCAACGAATGCTCAAACCGTCAAAGACCGTCCTTCGTACGGCTTGAGGTATTGCTTCTGTGAGTACAGCCTACAGGACATCTACAAGTACAAGGCCGCTTCCCGTATTGTTAATACGGAGGAGGTGCCATCTCATCCTCCAGATCAACCTGTGACCCCATGCTGTCCTACTCACTACATCCACACCACTCCTTAGAACCCCATCTACGCCCCCTCCTTCCATCCTCTTGCTTCGTCCGGCGAGGAGCCTGGAGCGGGAACAGAACAGTCCGTGCCTTGGCCTGCGCTCACTCGCCACAGTCTAATCGCATTCTTCCATCGAAGAGTAAAGACAGTCCCCAGACCCTTTTCTTTTTGGCTTCGGCACAGAAACCAGAAGCCGACTCAAAATAAAAAGCAGGGTCCTCAGACGCATTGGCTTTCCTTGATAGACGGCCAACATCCACTACACTACTTCGTACCTTTGTAGTATCCGTGCTCCTTCTAATAGTGTATTGTAGGATTACCCCGCTCGAACCCTTGGTCTTGGAAATCGCTAGGGGGATTATGCTCGAGGAACTAAGATGTACTAGTTCGCCTGTTGAAGACTCGGGATTGAGGGAAACGAACCGTGCTGGGGACTCATGTGAACTTCTCCTTGCTCTTCTTCGCACATATAATATGACTAGCTTCAGTACTTCGATTTTTTTTTTCCCTGTCAAGGGAACAAAGGCGCAATTTCTGATAGCTTTTTCTTTTTTCCTAAGCATGCCTTTCTTGATGCGCCTCGAGGGCGCCTAGGGTTGACTAGCCTCCCAAGAGATATGATTCCTCAACCACCTGGCTTGGACTTATCAGCGTGGGAGATAGGATGCACAACGGGGAAGACGCGTGTTGCCGCTTTCCTTGATGGTCGCAGTGTAGTGTACTCTCTGACTCTATCATCGTCGGCTGTCATCAAATCAGCTATCTTTGCCGTCCCACCGAGGAAAACACACAGATGGTGAATATTTGAGCACCGCCCGCAAGGGGGTGCCCACATTTATCAAGTACGAACGAAGTACGAAGTAAGTTGAATTGAATTGATGCGTTCTGGGACGTGGAGCCTGGGGAAATCAAGCTCGTTTCCGTACCTCCAAGTAAACTATGTGCATGGGTCTGATTGCTTGAGCGAGAGAATGAAGGCAGGCATCAATTGATGAAAGGCGCAGAGTCAAGTACTCTCCGTACTTCGTACAGATGACCTATGACGACACGAGACCTTGGCTCGGCAAGAGCTACGAAGTAATTGGCTTTCTCCATGAAGTACCTCTTGTCGCTCAAGGGACTTTAATTCACCGGTCACACCGTCCCCTTGGACGCCCAGATCTCCTTGTTTCGATGCACATCTTGGTGGGATAACCTTGTACATCCACTCAAGAGAGTACTTTATGACGATGCCCGTTCTGGTCGTCGGCAGAACGCACTGTCCAGGGATCCTGTCAGAAATACAGAAATACATGTACAAAGGGATGTCCGTGCTCCACTTCTCTTCCTCCCTGGTCGGGTTGCATATTCCCCCCCCCGGCTGTACTCATCAACTCGTATCGCGGTTGTACACACCACCGGAATTTACTCCACACCCCTGCGACCCTGTCGTACGAAGTACTTCGTACTCTGCCCTCCTTCCAGTCAACCCTGCATCCCCAGAGCAAGGGCGATCGGGATGGACGACGAATGGATTCATAAGCTTGCGTACCTAGAGAGATCCAAAGTTTCAGATGCCTCATTTCGGTCCTTGGCCGATTCGAACGACAATCGACATTCCACGGTCTTCAGGACTGGATGATTGCTCAGTATCATATGGCCCTTGACCGTAACATCTTCCCTGACTTTTGACACGCCTGCTCATCCCGAATGGCCAAATGGAACGCGATGCGCGAAAGCCGATTTTAAGCATGTGGTAGAGTTTGCCTCGTCTCTCAGACTCATAGGACGAATAAATCTGTTCTTGTTGAAAGTTGCCTGGAAGCTAGGATAGACCCAGCGACTGGCAATCACAACAGAGCGTCTGGAACAAGGAACATTTTCATTCTCTGTATAAGTTTTTGAACGCCCTCGACACAGCGTGCAAGGTCCCGAGGAGACATGGGCGCTGTCCCGTCTTTCAGCTTTTGTCCTGCCCATTGTCATCGGCTACACATGATAGATACCACCCCCCGAATGTCTGGAACGACAGTTACCCCGACTTTCTTCCACCCCGTCGCTGGTAGCAATCCTTCGTAACTTGGTATTTCCGCCCTGTCCCGCTTGGGTATAATCACCAGCCTTTCTCATCAATGATTCATTTCCTTTTCTTCCTCCTCTGTCTTACTCTTCCTTTTTTTCGCATTGCTCTTTCTTCGCTACGATACGAGGGGACGCGTACCGCTTTACTCTCTCTGCCAACCTCGGAACCGCCTCGCGTTCAACCAGCTTTCACTCGAAGTAAGAAGTGATGGGATGACAGGAAACGCTGCGTCGTCGAAATCCATCTCCAACCTTTAAACCTGCCAGCCAAACAACACATGTCTCCAAGCCAACTTGCCACAACCCCATCCTCTCATCCTCTCATCAACAGGATTAGCTGATCCAAATAATCAGAGATCGCTCGAATCCAGCCTATTCCGCGCAACACTTGAGCCCTACCTCGCCCGTCTCCATCCCCACCTTCCCTCCCCTCCCTTTCGCGTCCTGAACTATCACTTCACACATGCCTAGTCGCTGCCTGGGTTCGGGTCCGACTCGACTCCTTTAAACGGCATCCTACAGTAGTCAGCACCGTATCACTACTTGAGGCGTTTACAAGTACGGAGTACACTGTTGCGACTTTGTCCTCGATCAACTGTACAGAATCCCTACGTTTCCATCACAACACGACAACTCTACTGCTAATTGCGACCATTGCCATTGCACGGTACCTACTTGTACGCACCTCTAAACGAGAAACCCCATACACCCCAATCTCCAATGTCCCAAGCCTCCTGGGTTCCTCCGCCCCCGGGAACTTCGTCCACCCCCCATCCAGACGATCAAGCACACACCACACACCCACCTCAACTTCGGAATCCTGTGCGCTAGTACCTCATGCAGTACACTAATTTACCAGTTTAGTCAGGTGGATACCGGCGTACCGATTAAGTACATCGCACTTTAGCGATATTCTTAGTCTAAGCACGAGTATTATGACTAGCGGGTCCCGATATACTCCAAGTCACGTCAATATACACTAAGTAAGTCGGTTGTACCATTGTACCCTCCCCTCTTCAGGTACTTTACGCGCACGCTGCACCACGCTGCTCCCCTCCGTACCAAGACTCCTCCATACACTACTACATCAATGATGCACGCCCCCCAGTCATGTTCCCGCCGCCGCCCTGCGACCCTACTGGAGACCTCATTTCAATCTAGCCTACCCTGTGTTCCCTACGGGTCCCCTACCCTCGTCGCTCCTCCTCCATTCTCCTCATATACTCACGTAACCGGCCAGGACCCACGATTCGACACGCCCCCAAAGAAAGAACCACACTTCGCACTTGCGCCAACCATATGCACGAATAATCCTGCTTGCATCTTCTCCCTCCAACTCCACACGCTCCCAGATTCAGAGCCAACTTCTCCCAACGCGTTCCATCAGAACAGGGCAGCCCAACTATTTCACGACACGTCTTTGTCGAACTCGATTTTTGACGTGCTGGTGTTGCTGCACTCATGTACTCCGCCCAGCCAAGCAGCGCTGATAGTGCGACAATCAATCCAGCAGCTCTCAACTCACCAGGTATGTGATTGTTTTTTTGCTCTTGCTCCTATAATTTGCTCCTGCTCTCCGTGCATCTCGTTTCCCGCGGTCTCGCTTTGTTGTCGCCGAGAGAGCGATGGGCCGGCCATCGAACGCTGCACCGAGCATCGCCAAACATCGCATCGGCACGACGAACCAGCTCAACCTCGCATGGCCATTTCCGATAAGCCTCTACTGAGAGCCAGCAGCTTTCGGCTTCCCGTTCACTCTTCCCAGCGCTGCGTCCATACTTTCTTCCCAAGTGCGCTAGCACAGTCACGACAATTGTAACAACGCCACCTCTCTCTGTCGCCACCAAAAATGAAGCCTTTTCCAAGCACCTTTGCGCCTTCGTTTCTTCCATTCCTTGCATCGTGGTCATTCGTTAGCGTATTTGGAAACTGAGATTTTTTTTCTACCCCAAAAAAAGGAAAACAAAATAAGCGTCTTCGGGAACATTAGAGCGCAAGTCGTTTGCTGACAGCAGGCTTTTTTT
The DNA here is from genome assembly GCA_000812075.1 of Scedosporium aurantiacum. Lineage (NCBI taxonomy): Eukaryota > Fungi > Ascomycota > Sordariomycetes > Microascales > Microascaceae > Scedosporium > Scedosporium aurantiacum. The sequence continues at coordinate 13,951 of JUDQ01000492.1, forward strand.
TGTGCGCAAAAGACTTGATCGAATCGGTTCCGCGAGGAGTTAAGCGAAGCCGGTCCGACGACGACCAACAAGATCCTCTCGCGTCTGGTGCTACTGTGAATGCTACCAGTAAGTTATACTTCCGCTGTTGTTGCACGTACCCACAGACCCACCATTCCCTCTCACGTTGGATACATGGTCTCTCGCGTAACATTGCTCGATTACCGTCCACTAGAGACGCTGTTGCTGCTGCATGACGAATGGAAAGGGACACTTAAGCTAATTATATTCTCTTCTCATCCTGCAGGTGAGTCGAACCCGAGAAAGCGCGGAAGATCTATGAAAGGTAGACAAACGAGTGGAATCGCCGGGGCCTCAGGTCAGGCCACGACTACGTCGAGCACCGTATCCCACTCCACAATGCCATCCCAAACACCACAAACACAAACCGCCTCGCGCGCGGGGCAGGTCGCGAATGCCTATACTTCTGCGCCGGCACCGGCACCGGCACCGGCACCTGCGCCAGCTAAGACAACCCCAACAAAGACTACGTTGAAGGCTTTGCCGACGGTTAGGGACCATACAACGGACCAACTGAATGCTGCCGGTGACGAGTATATTCCGAGGGAGACTGATGAATTTGGAGAGAAGAAGGTGATGCCCAACGGACAACTGCTTGGTGGTCGCGAATATCGCTGCCGGACTTTCCTGGTTCCCCACCGTGGCGACAAGCTGTTTATGCTCGCCACCGAGTGCGCGAGGGTTCTCGGATATCGCGACTCGTATTTGCTATTTAACAAGAACAGGTCGTTATACAAAATTATCGCCAATCAGGTCGAGAAGGACGATCTGGTTGCTCAGGAAATTCTCCCGTTCTCCTACAGGTCCAGGCAGATTGCCATTGTCACCGCCCGGTCGATGTTCCGCCAGTTCGGTAGTAGGGTGATCGTCAACGGTAGGAGGGTCAGGGACGACTACTGGGAGACTAAAGCGCGCAAGCAAGGTTTTACTGAAAATGACCTTGCTGGCGAGAAGCGGCCGGGAGGTGCGCGAGCAAGGGAGGCCGCGGCTGCAGCCGAGGCGCAGAACAGCGTTATGATGGGTGGACCTCATGGCGAGATCGTCTACAGCAATACCCCCGCGCCATTCCCAGGAGCACAACCCCTTGTTCAACCAGGTATGCTTGGAGGACCACTCGGAACTGCGCCAAGAATGCCCGTGATAACACTAGGACCAGACCTCAATGATACCACCAGGACCCGTGATTATAGTGGCATCCTCAAAGGCGGACCTCGACAGGAAATTACGGGACCAGCCTACCAGGACCAGACCCGGCCCACTGCAGTCCCAGAACTCAATGCGCAGGCACACCACGCGGCCGAGTTTAACCGGACCATCAACCAGCAGCGCGATATGCGAAACGACTATCTCAACAATGTATGGAGGCGTCCCCATGAGCAACCGGCGACTACTAACCTCACCCCCCCGGCCCCTGCTGCGGACACTACCACCACAAGCCGGCCATCGCAGTCGCCACACACAACTGCTGCTGGACTGCCGCAGTCGGGAATCATAACGAGCCAGAGCCCGCAGATGATGATGGCCGCACCAGCCTACTCGCAATCGATACATTCCCAGAGTACCATGAGTCAAGCCCCGATACGAGGTATGGCGCAAACATCCGCCCAGAAGAGCACCAGGCCAACATCGTCTCTGTCGCCAACTACAGGGAACCTAGCACAGGCCCAAGGGTACAACTATCCCCAATCGAATCAGATGTGGCCGCCAACCCCACAGACGCCACAGCATGGGTATTCCGGCTATACCACACAGGCACAGCAGTCGCACGCCCAGCAGCAACCCGCTGCCTCCCAACTTCGCCATTCCAGTAGCGGGCAGATCCAACCGGGGATGCCGTTTTCAAACATGCCAGGGATGAGCCAGGGCTACGGCACTGCGGGTCAGGGCATGTATCCTGCCGAGTCCACCCCTAGACAATACATGCCTCAAAACGCTCAGGCGTCTCCCGCTGTTTCGCAGACTTGGTCCAACCAGCAAACTCCTGCTACCCAGCAGTGGTGGGCTAACGCTCAGCAGCAATGATTTATTGGGGAACCACCAAGGAACTTATTTTCCAGAACGGTTTATTAGCTGGAGATATAAAGCTCCGGGCTGGGTTGGCTTTGGGGGGCTGCTTTTCTTCACTCTTTCCCTCCTTTTCTCAGGCCTCCGTTTCTTTTTTTCCTTTTTTCTTTTTCACAGGCTGGTATAGGAATACGGTGGATCTGGTTAACGTCTATATCCCTAGTGTTGGACATGTTTGTAGTTTCATACGTTTTCTCTCTTGTTTCTCACACCTGTTTCCCCACCCTTTGTTTATTTCTCATTTTTCTTTCCTTTATTTTCCGTGAGCAGTAACTTGCGACAAGTTTGGCTATATTCTGTCCTGTCCCTTTCTGGCCCCCTTTTATTCTTCATCTTAACCTCTTCCAGTATTACGAGAGAATGGGCGAGGTGAATGTCCTTCTTTTACCACCCGGTGGGCTTCGTACCTTCCACTTGTCATCATCTTTTTCTTGGGCGGTGTGCTTCGGGTTAGGTACGAGGACGGGATGGAGTCATCTGCGTTTGCAATATACTACGGGTTGAGACGCGGTCGAAGGGAGATGGGGAGTATCCTGAAAAGGACAATTTCTGCTACAAAATCCTCCCTTGGCCGATGGTCAGTCGACGCGGTTTCAAAGGTTTCCTCCACCCCAACATGCGCCAACAAGCAGTTATCGTGGAGGAATCTCGACATTTCGACACTCGCTGCGGCAACCACGTCCTTGTGGAATTCTCAGCCATTTCCACCTGTCTGGCATCTTCTGCGAATCGATATCTCGAACGTCTTGAATACCTTTTCCACTCGCTCTATCTTCGCACCCTCGAGCTACACCGGCAATACCATTTCATAGCTGCTTCCCTGTCTCGGTTACCTATTCCGTTGCCCGCAAATCGTCTCTCGAGTGTGGTGATAGGCTCTTCTCGTGTCCAAGCGATGACCATTATCACTGTTTCTTTTTCTTCCTTCCCCCATTTTTTTTTAAACTTCTTGTCTCTTTTCCTTGTTTTCTTTTTGCAATCACGGCCGAACAATCAACGAGGACATCTGAAGGGGAAGCGTTGTCTTATATTTGATGACATGGGTAACTGCCGGAGGTATATGTGATGCGGAACGGAATCGCTAACGGCGGCAGGTAGATTGTTTTTGCTTGTGTGGTTTCAGATGTTCTGGAGGGGTTATTTTGTTTCCCTCTTTCTCTTATCGTGTTTCATCCCCCCTCTGTCTGCTTGTGTATAACGGGTTCATAATGGTATTTTTAGTTTGTATTTTGTCTCTTGGGTCTCTACTTTTTTCGCAAGGCTTTTTTTTCTCTCCTTTTTCTCTTTGGGTTTGATAATGGCACATCATCAAGGATACCTCGGCAATGGAAGGGGCTGTTAGGTCAGGTATTTTCGTTTCTTGTTCCTTCTTTTCTTCGGAGGATATACGTTACTCTTTATTTTCCTTTCTTGTTATTCTTATCTCCTAAATCCTATCCTTTTATTTACTTTTCTCCCAAATCCCTCTTCTGATATTTCCCATGTTTTCCATGTGTAGTTCGTGGTTCTGGCCACATCGCCCTTCGAACCTGGGAGCCGTTTCTCCCTATGGGTGGTCATTTTTCTTTTTCGAAACAAGGCCCCTTCGTCTTTTCCTGTTGGCGGACATACGAAACTAGGCTTGGGACCTCGGCGATAGCGTCTCTGCTTTCTCTGCTAGCTCTCTTTCCCTCTTCTTGTTGTATTTTTTCCCACCTTTTTCTCTTTCCTTTTGGCACATTGGCGGACGGACAGGGAGAAACCGGATGCATTGCAAGGTGCTGGCTGGTTTTTATGATTCTCCAGGGTCTCTGCTTGTCGGGCTCGGTTTATCGGGGACTGGGTTGGGTTAGGTTAGGGTCCCGCAAGATGGGTTTGGGATTTGGGATGGGTAGAGATCTTTTCTATTCTTTCTCCTTGGGGAGGATTTTTTTCCCCTTTTCTTATTCTTTTTCTCTTTTGAATTGAGGGTTCCTATATATGAAGTTTTTTCTTTTCTCATTGTCGTATGTTAGTATGAATATACATCTGCCTTCTTTCTTGATCAAAATGCCATCCGTCCACGTTAGACTTCTGTGTGTTAGAGAGACTTGGGTCATTGACTTCTGATTCAAGTGATGATTTGTGAGGGTTAGATGGAGATGAATGTTTAGCTATCCTAGATCTTTACGAGGATCCATCCTGTCCATTAATCGCTGTCATCACCCTCGTCGTCGTCATCGTCGTCGTCATCATCTCTCTCTTCCAACACACCCACCTCCTCTTCCTCATCTCCCTCATCCTCATCCTCATCCTCCTCGTCCTCGTCCTCATCTTCCTCATCTTCCCCTTCCTCCTCCTCCTCCTCGTCATCCTCTACCTCCTCCTCCGGCTCCGTCTCCGCATCATCCGCCTCCTCCTCCTCCGCACTCACCCCCCTCTCAACCTTGGCCTTCTTCGCCTTCGACCTCCCTCCATGCTCGGCCTCGGTAACGGTCGAGGCGTCCGCGTCCGTGTTAACGGTGGTGTCCGCCGCGCTGAGGGTCGAAGTGTCCGCGACGGCGCGTTTGGCTGCGGCGGCTTTTTGGCGGTAGTTGGAGCGTTTTGCCGTTTGGATTTGATTGAATTCTAGGTAAGAGGAGGAAGGTTAGCAGACCCCCCCGACACCCCTGGGGGGACACGAGTCTTTCTTTCTCTCTTTTCTCTCTACGTACTGGCAAATTCGGCCTCTAGAGGGCCTTTGAGGAAACCGAATTCGGTGTCTTCGAGAGCTTGGAACACGTCGGCTGGTAGAACGGTTTTCTTCCCCGCGTTTTGGACATGTTCGTTTGCACTGGTTGACATGGTTAGTTTTCTTTCTTTCCTTTATATATATATATATCTGTGTGTGTGTGTGTGTGTGGAGAAAACAGAAAACTCACTGAGAGGCAAGATAACTGATAAACACTGTGGCGCTCTGCCGTAAAGCAATCACAGCGTTGCTCTGGAGCTGGATATTCTGCGGTAACGCTCCCTTGGCCAGCCTCGTGATGATGGACTTGGGCAGATTTAGATCCTAAAGCCGAGTTTTAGCTTTTCTTCTTCTTTTTCTTTTTTTTTTTTTCTTTTTTTCATCTTCTTCTTCTTCGACTGATGGACGTCTCTAAGCAGTGGGAGAGGCGGAATATATAGAAATAGAAAAAAAAGTAAAAAAAACTCACATCAATACCAACTCCCTCCTTCGTCTCTTTACTCTCCTTGTCCTTCTTCTCACCCGTCGCCGGGGTAGAAGGTTCGGGCCGGGGTTGAGTAGGGGTCTCGGCGGGAGTGGTCCTCGATGGGGGCTGCTCGGTGGGTTTGGGGGCCGGACGGACGGCGACGTCGCTTTTACGCGAGGCGTCACTTTTCCTAGGTGGCATGGTTTCTAGTTTTCGTTTTTTTTCTCTTCTTCTTTGTTGTGTGTTTGTCTCGTTCTTTGGAATATAACTGGGTGGGTTAGGATCTGAGTGGTGATGGTAAAGGGGGTTCGGCTGGAGTTTGCAAAGAAATGAGGGGATGAGGCTATGAGGCTATGTAGGTAGGAGGGTATGAGAATTGGGAGATGGCCGAGGATGGATGAGAGGGTATATGAGTGTATATCAATACACGCTTCTGGGGACGTATGAGTAGCTGGACTCCGACTCGTGATATCAAGACGCCTATATCCAATCTGGAGATGCAGCAGATGCAGCAGATGTGGCGCCTACTTTAGGTAAACGGTAAGCAACTGAACCACTTGAGGTCAGTCCCAATCCCAATCCTAAGGCCCTAAGCCACGAGAGGAGGCGACCAAAAAAAAAAAAAAAAAAAAAAGTTCCAAGGCAACTGCAGCGGCAGTGTGAGGGTTCAGTCGAGGTGTGGCCCCCCCGCTGAATTATGGTCCAATGTTGTTGCCAATTCAATTCAACCTTCGCCTCAGCCTAGTCCGTATCCTCCGTTCTCGGCTCTCGGCCTGCGACTGGTTGACTTTAATGTGACTGGTACTCAGGTTGAACGAGGGGGGCTGAAATTGCGGTCGGTTGGAGTTAGTCGAGGCGCGATGAGAGTGAATTGAGATTGAGATTGAGATTGAGAGATACTTTGTACTTCGTAGAGGAGCACAGAAAGCGAGCCCGTCGCGTCGGGACATTTTCGCGTTAATTGGCCGAGGCGGTTGTAGCTGTACATTGCGCATGCAGTAACTTGTAAGACTCATCAAGTAACGTGTTACCATATTGACATTAATTGATATTCCTGCCATTTCCCATCAACAAATTCGTTGCTGACAGCGTTGATACATTTCGAGGAACCTCATCTTCAAATACGTCGAGAACCGTTTATTATCCTTGATACTACAAGTACTTGTGTCAATACTCAATACTTGTATACTTGCCGTCTGCTCTCCGTCTGGCCCGGGCTACATCAATCAGTGTGATATCGATGTATTATTTTACAACTCCAACGAACAGGTCCCTGAATGGAAGAAAGCTCAGGCTACTCTGCCTGTCTTCTCCACCTCATCCAAATTGATCTCTCCCTGGCTCTAGATATCTATAACCACCCCGTACTCCACTGCTCCCCGTTGCCATTCTGCGATCCCAGCACCCATTCCCGCGCGCCGCTTCCATATACACTAAAATCCATCCACATTCCAACCACGACGGCCCCCTTGTCTATGTCAAGTCTCAGCTCCATAGCTCCTTGGCTCGGTAGACCATAGACCATTCAAGCCGCCCTGAAAAACATCCAGTGAGCTCTAAGCCTCTAAACACCCCCATTCCAACATTCCAACGCGCCCCTTCGTGTCCGGATTCCCCCCTTTCCGGAGGAACCCCCGGCCATGTGCTCTCTCCTCCTTTCTATTTTTTGCTTCGTTTGGGAAAGGGCGGGCCATAGCCACAATCGTCCAGATGAGCGACGCCTGACTATCCACTTCTCACTTCACCTTCCTCATTTCACCACTTGAGCGAAGAAAAAAAAAATGCCGTCCCTGGAGAGCAACATTGGGTGGGATCTTTGCTTAAACACCAGCTATCAAATCTATCGCTGTATGTACGTTCCCTTCCCAGGGGAATGATATCGACACTCCATCCCCACGAAAAACTCCCCTTGCCCTGCAAACCCAATTCCTGTCCAGACCTGTGTAACAGTACGCCAGTTCGTATGCTCCATCGGTGTACGAAGTAAGGGAGAACAAGAAGAAAGAGAGTGTGTTGAGCAGATGCCGCTACTGTGCCCAATAAGTGCCATACGAGTTCGTACAAATCAATGGGAAACAAAGAGAAGAGTGGGATGTCCATGAGAGAAGTGGGAATAAGAGAAAGCATGAGAGAGAGAGAGACAGAGGGAGAGACACAGAGACCGGGCACAGTAGCATACTGGCAACGTTTAACTAGAAATACAAACAAGGCCGGCATCATCATCTAACTTCTCACCATCGCCTGTGTGGGTTCTTCCGATCGCCGGGGGTATATCCTCCTCCAAGGCCCATGTGCGCCATACATGAGCCTGATCCAATATCCAATATCCAATCATAATAAAACCCGTTTACTCCCCCGACCGTCGAGGGTAGCAAGAAGAAGAAGAAAAAGACCACTCGCGAAAGCTAGAGTGGCCCCGCCCAAGACAAAGGAGAAGAGAAAAGGCAAAAAAAAAAAAAAAAAAAAAAAAAAAAAAAAAAAAAAAAAAAAAAACAA
>JUDQ01000493.1:1625-21713 GCA_000812075.1 Scedosporium aurantiacum
GACGAGATTCGATTTCTCGTCGATCAAAGTGATGATGTTCGGTTTTCTGGTCTTTTCCGAGTCGCCGAAGCCACCAGACGATTTTGAAAGCGAGGTTGGTACAAGTTTGGAGTACAGATACGGCCTAGGGTACAGGCACAGGTACAGGTACAAGTGCTGGTGCATATTTACCAACACAACAACGGACACTCAAGGACACTCAAGGACACTCAATGGTGACCTGATCACATGCGAATGGTTCACACCAAAATACAAAAAACCCAAAATTTTCGACTTTTTGACCGCCTCCAAGAAAAATCGCCAGCAAAATCCCAGCAAACCCTCAGGGACCCCCGCGTGCTCGTCAACTCGTCAACTCGTCAATTGGCTGTCCATCCTGCGACCTGCCCTGCCTGCCTTTCTCCAAGTGTGGTTGCATCGAGGTATTACACATACCCAGTCAGGGCGAACACAATTGATCCAAGTGTTCAACACTGGACAATCTGATCGATCGCACCATCAATAGATGTCTCGAGACTTTTCTAGAGTCTAGACCACCTTGTCCGGTCTGGCTGGTCTCGCTGACTCGAGGCCAGCCATTGACAGCTGCTAGACTGGCCGTGGACTCGTGGGGGATTTAAGCTGTCCTGTCGTGTGACGTAGCGCCACCACCCAGCAGAACAACAACAACGAAACAGAAGTTGGAACAGACTCTCAAGTTCTCAACTCTCAAGCGGTTTACAGTTTAATACCTCAGTACTGACGGCGAAAACTCGCGTCGACTTCCTGTTCTTAGTAGTGTCACTAACCTGCGAAATGCGATGTGGCTCTAACAGATGATCTTTGAACTTCCCCAGCCTATCGCCTGGCCGCGGGTGGCATCATTGATGGGGCCGGTGCTGCTATTTCACTATTTCGCTATTTCGGTAGCCGCGGTCTAGGCTTAATTCAAATTCAGTGGCTCCGCCGTTTGCTTCCAGCTGCTTCCATTCGATCCCGCACTTTCAGTCTCACTCTCCTGTTGGCCGAAATTTCGACTCGATGTTGGAAGTTGGAAGGGGCATCGACGGCACTTGAGCACTCTGTTTTGTTTTGTTTTGCTTCGTTTCTTTCTCGAACAGGAACATGGGATTCTTCTGCCAAGATCTAGAAAAAAAAAAACTAAAACTAGAATATCATGTTCTTCCTCCGTCGTCTTGAACATGTTGCGTGATGCCTGTAGATCCATTTGGTTCCATCTGATCCATCTGGTCCATCTGATCCATCTGATCCATCCAACCTCGATTGTCACGATATTTAGTGTCCTCGTTAGTGTTACTCGTTCCCAGCACGTCATGTGTATCAGTGTATCATGAACATCAGGTACCAGGCACTAAGTACCTCTACTTTCCTGCCTTCCAACACTGGCTTGTCGTGGCTTCCTCTGATCCCCACTATTGTACATTTTGGTGTACATTTTCATGTACATTTTGATCGTACCCTGCATTTGTGGCCTCGCTCGCTCGCACCGACGGAGAAGCACAAGTGCATCGATAAGGAATAAACCAGCCCTCAACTTGGTCAAATCTATTTCCCTCAACAAACATCACTGTTCAAATTTGTATCTTCTCTTTCTCTTTCTCAGCACCCGAATTGGGGTATTTTCACTCTCTCACTTTCTCAACTCTCTCAACCCTCTCTTCCTCCGCCAAACATCTCGGCCTCTTCCTTCGCTAGCAACAGTGGCCTCTTTTCTCTAGATTTCAAAGAGAATCGGGGCTGGGGCTGTCCACATCCCGAACGCCCTCAACGACGTTCAGGATGAGCTCCTCATCATCGCAAGCCAACCCCGAAGATGCTGCTTCCACAAGCGGCATTCGGCATAGGCAGACCACGACGAACAAAACCATCGATTTCGATTTCGACAATCATACCCTTGAGACTGTAGACTCTAGTGATCAGTCCATCTCTGGCGATGAGGCCGAGTTGCGGAAACCCACCAAGACCTATGGCAGGACACCCGACGGGACAGGTACGATAAACTTCTAGACATTGGACATTGCATTGCACATCCCCCCCCCACCCACCCCCCACGTCCTACTGCGGTGTATGCCTCTTGCTCTCATGCCATTGCTAACTATCGTGACCCGATAAGTGTTTACTGTTCCCACCACCCACGACATGGTCTCGCAGCTCCTCGATCCCCGCCAGCCGAAGAATCTTGCCGATGCCATTGTCATAGCTATCCTCGCCTTCCACATCGCCTTGGCCTACGCACTTCCCTCTAGCTTCAAGCGCCCCGTCTTCGCCCTCATCTTTTTGTTCTGGAGAGCGTCCTATAACATTGGTATTGGTTATTTGCTAAGTGTCCAATCGAAGCACAGGCGACTTGTGACTTGGGCCAAGAGGTGGAGACTTTTCGAGCACCCTGCGACCGGTAACCAGCCTCGACCCTGGCTCTACAGCCTCTTGAAGAGCGAGTTTGAGACCAAGATTCCCGAGGATTATCAATTCGACAGGGCCCCCCTAGAGTACAACACGTGGCTCCTGTTCCGCCGGGTCGTCGATCTGATTCTCATGTGCGACTTCGTCTCCTACTGCCTTTTCGCCATTGTTTGTTCCAACACGCCTGCTGGCGAGTCCCTGGCCATCTACTTGACGAGATGGGCTCTCGGCGTCGGTCTTGTCGGATTCAACCTCTGGGTTAAGTTGGACGCTCACCGTGTTGTGAAAGACTATGCCTGGTACTGGGGCGACTTCTTCTACCTCATCGACCAGGAGCTCACCTTTGACGGTGTCTTCGAGATGGCGCCTCACCCCATGTACTCGATCGGTTATGCGGGCTACTACGGCATCTCCATGATGGCGGCCAGCTACGATGTTCTCTTCATCTCCATCCTCGCCCATGCCGCCCAGTTCGTGTTCTTGGTCTTCGTTGAGAACCCCCACATCGAAAAGACGTACAATCCTCCGACTCCTCGCAAGAGGACGCTATCTACCAAGTCCGAGTCCACGACATCGAACGGTGTTGATGACGCACCGAACGGTTCGGCGGTTGCCGCAGCAAGTGAGACCGAATCGCTCTCCCAGGTCCACAACCTCGTCGGCCTGAAGAACCTCGATCTCTTCCGAGCCACCGATTATACCGTAATTCTTCTCTGCGGATACGTTGGTCTGCTTGCTCTAGTAACGCCTTCCACTCCTCTATACCAGTTCCTCTTTGTCGTCCATGCCGCTCTGTGGCGTCTATGGTTCACCGTCGGCCTCGGCGCTATACTCGACCAGCAGTCCAGGAACAAGATTTGGACCCGGCACTTTGTCAAGTATGGCGAGACCCCCGCGGAAGCGTGGAACCAGTGGAAAGCACTGTACCACATCAGTACTACTATGTGCTACGCCTCCCTCATCGCCGCTTGCTGGAAGATGTACGTGCCTCCGGAGGACTGGAGCTACGGCTGGATGCCCCTGAAGCACGTGGTCGGAGCCGGTCTGGTCGCCCTACATATCTGGACCGCCATGAGCATCCACGAATCTCTCGGCGAGTTTGGGTGGTTCTTCGGCGACTTCTTCTTCGACAGCCGCGGCAGGCTCACATATACGTCCATCTACCGCTTCCTCAACAACCCCGAGCGCATTCTAGGTTCCGCGGGTATCTGGGGAGCGGCGCTCATCACCTGGAGCCGAGCCATCTTCCTCATGGCTCTCATGAGCCAGATCCTAACTTGGGGCTTCCTCTCGTACGTGGAGAAGCCGCACATGCAAAAGATTTACGGCAGGAATGTACGCAACGAAGCCGGGCTCACCAAGTTCATCAAGAAGTCTCTGCCACCACCCGTCAAGAACTGGCAGGAGAGCATGGACAAGGTCTGGGACGAGACGGCATCATTTGTCGCCGAATTCCTCGACACCGCGCGACCCAAGCTTGCGGGCGGCGTCAAGACGATCGTCCGAGACACCAAAACCTTGTTCAACTCTCCGGCGAGACTTACTATCACGCGCTTGGCGCCCGACTTGGCCGGCTACGATCCCAAGTACTACTCGCTTAGTATAGAGGGCACACCCACTGCGGCCTCGGTGCACGACGAGCGGGCCACGGGCAAGGAGAGCCTCACGGCCAGGTTCAGGCAGGGTACGAAGACGCTCAGCTTCGAGTATGGCGCGCCGTTGAAAGTCAGGTGGACGGCACCGGCCAACCACGGCAAGAAGGACTGGATCGGGCTCTACATGGTAGCGGACAACCACTCACGCGAAGTCACCGACACCGGATCTCTGGGTCGCTGGGTCCCGACGAACAAGGGCATGTACGACGAGGCGACGACTGACAAGGCCATCACCATGGCGGAGCGCAGGGTCGAGAACCCCGCCGACCCCACGGGCCCCGAGCTCGTCGAAGGCGAGGTCACGTTCTCGGGCGACCGGCTCTGGTGGACCCAGGGCGTGTTCGAGTTCCGCTACCACCACGATGGCCGCCACAACGTCATGTCCATCTCGCAGCCCTTCGAGGTGCGCATCGGCAAGTTCGCCGACGACGACGAGGAGCCGGCCCCGGCTGACGTGGACGCGTCGGTCGTGTACGAGCGCGCCGTCGAGTCGGCGCTGTTGCCCATCGTGCGCAACTGCCTCGACCGCGACCCGGACATCGCCCCCAGCACCGTCGACGAGCCGTTTGGTAGCCACGTCGAGAGGAATAGCAAGTACGCTAAGAGGGTCGTGTATGCCATTCACCAGATGTTTGGCGTGGAGTTCGCGGCGGCGGTTGTTCCGGCGGATGGGAATGTGAAGAAGCTTGCGTGGAGGATTTGCAACGCGAAGAAGGTTTTGGTAAGTTGTTGTAGGCCACCTGGGGAGGCCACGGGACTTTGATTGATTAGAACTGACTAGCTAACTCTTTGTCTATAGGCTCCGTATAGCATGTCCGCTTCGAGGGGAACAACCACGCCGATATAATTCCAGCCGGTGTTTGTTTAATTTTTTTTTCTCTGTTTTTGGATACGCCATCCTAGGGACTAGACTATTAGCGGACGAGTGTTTCTTGAGCGGGAAGAAGAAGAGGAAGAAAGAAAAAAAAAGAAAAAAAAATCAACATGGGTTACAACTTGATGATGTAGTTTAATGCATTGATGAAGTTCTGTCAAGCCACCTTTTTTTCCCCCTTTGTTGTTTCTCTTGGTTTTTCATCAATGTGTTCACTCTGAGCCAGGGTTTCCTCCAAGGGAGCAAAAACTAGGCGATTTCCAGGTTTTGTGGTGGTTTACGAGCATTTTTCTTGGTTTTATGGCTGATGAGATGCTAGGAACGAGTTTTACTTCTTTCGATATAAAATAATTCGGGGGAAAGGGGGAGCAGGGGGGGTTTGATGATGGTGAATATGACGAATGCATTAATAGCAGGACGGGGAGGGAAGGGACTCGTGTGAAAGAATGGAGATTCTTCGCGGTGTCCTCGTCGCTGCGTATGTACATCATCACAGGTTGGAGGGCAACATTTCTAGAAACTGGGGGGGGGGCTATTTTCTGATTCCTACAAGCCGCCTTGGACTCGATATCAGAGCACAGCAGAAGGGTTCGGGAACACGCAGATATCAAAGAAACTTGCCCGTCAATGGTCCTCTTTCTATGCCAGAGTCTGAAGATATTTTGGGGAATCCCACAAAGACGGGATCGGAAAGATCCTTCGCCAGACGAAACCCACCCGCGAATCCTTCATGTTGAGAGAAGGGGACATTCGAACCCTCCAAACTCGAGCAGAGCCTCAATCCCCTTCTAGAAGAGTCACACCGACAGCTTCCCACTCACAAGTCTCGCAATATTCACTCCAGGTACCGCTCTCTACTCGTGTATCTGGGCCGGATATCATGATCACCACCTCACGGTTATCACTTGAAACGGAAACACCGATTCTCTAGAAAGTAGTAGTAGCAGTAGTGGCAATAACTAAACGAGACAAAGACCTCGTACAGCTTTCCTCCACAAAGCTCACCTTAAACTATCTCTAACCCTCTCCCCAAAGTGCCATCTATCTACATACATCTATATGGCCTGTCCCACACACAAATCTCGACACCCGCTTCGAGGGAATCTCAAACCAGCAAAAGAGACAACCTGCATCGGAGCAAAGGAAGAAAGAACAAGGTCGAGAGTGGGGCAGTGAAAAAAGTGGCTCATTATCCCCAAATCGAAGTGCCACACCCCTCCCCTTTGCAAAATGCCTTCGTCCCCACCACCAGGGAGGAGAATGGGACGTAACTATATGGTTCCCCCGTCACACTTCAGTCGTGTATCCCAACAGAGTAGATATCATCCCAGCATGCAAGGCTTCTCGATTCATAAGAGCAAGCGCATTGATGTTGTTCCTCTTGAGCCAGCAAGGCTAAAAACATACGAAACGAAATGCAAAAGCGGCATAGAGGGGGATGAAGAAGAGGAAAAAGAGTCTCTTGTAGTAAGTGGAAGCAGAATAGAAACATCAATAAAATGCATATAGCAAGAGGGGAGTAACTGTTGCGCTATTATTATATTATATACGTCCTGCACGCAAGCGCATCAATCACGCCCAGATCATCCCCGAGAAAAAATAGGTTCACGAATAACATGCTCCAGAAACATGCCGTGTTTCAAACAGCTTTCAAAAAATCAATATCAACCTTGGAAACAAAAACGTTGCAGCCCGGACATGCTAGGAACCCTTATTTGAGGAATAACAAACCGCCATCCATGTTCCAAGTTCATCATAGTCGTGAGAGAGAGAGAAGCCAGAGTAAAAGGAGAAAGAAAACACGAAGGAAACACCTAGCCAGAAAAGGAAGAAGAAATATAAAAGCAAGAAATCGTCCTCCAACTATAACGGAAAGAATTAAACAAGGCCTGCCAATTGATATCAAAAAAATACCGCCGTGATGCTTATAGGAAGGGGGGCCAGTCCCACTCTAGTCCCACCGTCCTTCCTTCACGGGTTCCCCAGATTCCACTTTGTGCTTTGGTCGCACGCCGCGTCAGTCGAGAGAGACTCTGCATCCGGACATATGGGGACTCGGCTGTGGTCGTTTTCGGATAGCGGCAAGGCGCAGATGGAGCCGGCGGGGGGGAAGGTATCGGGTATCTCAGCACGTGCAAGATCGGCCAGCGCATAGGACAGCTACGATTGTAGCCAGGCCAGTAGAACCGGATACCTTCCATTGCCAAGCGACGAGGAGGAAAAGGAGTGTGTGAAGAAGCAAGCCGTTCTGTTCTTCCCCTCTCCACCCTCACTCTCCCTCTCCTCCAGCGCAGCTTTCCATCAGTTCGCAAAGATCCCTCAAAAAGGGCACAGATCACCAAGGACAGTCGAACTGGGTGCTTCCAATCGTCGTCGTCATGTTCTCGACGGAACAAATCGATCGTGGAAAGGAGGGATGGAGTGTGACCCGGGGTGGTTGGCTCCCTCGACCACTGATTGGCTGAATGTATTTTCCCGGATATTCGGGCCGAATCCCCTCACACCTTCACTATTACCCGCCAACCACACGCTGCATCGGATGGATGAGATCTGGCGCCTATATGGGCTTTGACAAGAAGAAGGAGGGGAAAGAAGGTTTGAAGGAGAGGAGAGGGGAAAATCCAACGAAACCTATGCTTTCCGCGTTGTTGGCCTGCACCATTTGTGCGGAGCGAAAGAAGCCGGATGTTGAAGAAATAAAAAGCGAGGTGCAAGGGCACTGCAGCAGCAGTTCTTTTGCCATCTCTGGGGCATCATTTATCCCGCCGCTGTCGCCGCCGGCGCCCGGCCGGAGCTGCGGGCTTTCCCCTGTTTCTGTTGCTTTCCTCTCATCTTGATATGTCGTCCATAATGGAGTTACATCCGATTCCAATCGGTGTATCATCGGTCGATAATTTCGAAAAAGCCTAAAATCCTCCAAAATGCCCATTCGCCTTTAAGCTCGGACACCCCCTTTTCAGACCTTGGGCCAGGTCATGAATCAGGACGCCTTCCATTCACGGTCGTTGTCCCAGTTCAGAACATGTTGACGCCGTCGTACGTCATCGTTCGTATATTTCCCCACACCCGGCTAGAAGCGGATCTCATCTCATCTTAGTAGCGCATTCAAGGACATCATGGGGAGTTGCAACGTACAGTGGCAAGCTGCCTCCGACTATCCAGTTGCTGAATCTCCATGAGGAGATGTGGTAAGACGTCGTCTTACTCACCTAGCCATCTCGCCTCCGTCGGATGTCCTTCCCTTAATCCCGCATCGCACACACCACCCATCGAATACTGGGGGGGGTTTTCAGTCACCCTTTCTGATCAGAAAGTGCGGAAGTCCAGGGGAATGACTGCATTAGCGTGTACAGGTCTATATGCGGCTCGAGAGCGAAGCGGAAAGGCCGTACGTAAAGCGGGACTGGCTAATCCCGGAATCAGAGATGTAGGCAAGATGCGGCTGGTCTCAATGGGCCGTAAATTAGGGACGAGAAAAAATGCGCCTGGTTCAAGCCCCTAAAAAAAAGAATCGAATCCAAGAGCTTTCATGTTTCATAATCGCCGTTAGCAAAGCTCTTAAGTTCGTCCAAGATAGAAGCGATACCCCATAGGAAAATCGAATTGATTCCGACCTTGGAGTCTTCCGTTTCGCAAGGCTAGCCATAGCCGAAGGGGGCGGACGGGAGATAATGGCCAAGGTATGAAATGCCTTTTTTCCTTTGGTCGTAGATCCCGCCGCCAAAATAAAACGGGGGTTGAAAGACGTGAAGGAGTTGAACATCTTAAAACGTTGGGCTTTGGGTTGCATCGCTGATTCGCGTAATGGCACAACGAAGTGACCTCGAAACTCATTTCCACCAAAGTGGCACTTCCAATTCCCATCGACTGGGTGGTCGGGGAAAAAAAGACCAAAATCAAATGGCATGTCGCTTCCCGCCCGCTGACAGGCCGCGACAACCCTAGCTTAGATCCTCCTAGTTGGTAAGAGGGAAAACGTATTGTTATAGGCGCACCCTACGCCAGCTCCGGGTCATGGGAAGTGAATATTCCGTAGCCGGTGAAGGGCGCGGCGTTGTAGTTGCAGTCCGTCCATGGCAAGGCTTCGCGGGCAAAGAAAAAAAACGTTGGTGGTTGACGTGAACTCTAGGTCCCGGCCCGATCGGGTCCAACGAAGATCAGTAGACGCGAAAAACTGGAATCGCTCAGGATAAACCTTGGCATATTCCCCTGTTTTCATCAAGTGGACTCAATGCACACCCGATGTAAGTTGTAGCAGCCCTTCTTTTCACCCCATTCCCCTAATAACTAAAGCCCATGTTAAAACGGGGTCAAGAAGTCAACGGGGGGTTGGCCAAAGGGACTCCGATATGATAAGGAGAGGCATTAAGCCCATTGTAACCGGTAGTAATTGTTTCGAAAGAAACCAAAAAAAAAATATGAGGGGAGAAAAGCCGAAAGCCTTTTTTTTTCTCTTCCCTCGCGGCTCTTCTACCATCATCAAGCGTTGAGGAACGCCCGTCTTCGAACCTCAGCTTCTTTGATAATTTCGGCCGCTAGGCTGAGGCTGGGCGCCAACACGGCATATCTCTCAATTTCCATAACCACCTCGTTGATGATGTGGTCAATTGTCTCACGGCTGTGGACGAGCGTAAGCAGGATACTCATCAGCGACGGAGACATTGTCGCGCCCATTACGAGCAGTGTCTGCGATACGATCGACAGAGCTCCTTGCCAGAGATAAGGCATGTGCCCGGCGTGACTGCGGTGAATTTGTTAGATTGGTTTCATTAACTGCATGCCCGGCTCTCATTCAACAAGAAGAATAAGACATGGAAGGGGTGGGTAGGGCAGTATGTAGCAGTATGTAGCAGTATGTAGCGCAATAAAGGGGAAATGGGTATCTATATTAGGCGGGAAGAGTGCGGGGGTTCCTTCACCTAGAGCTGGGGAGGAATATGGAAGCCCGCCGCAGAAACGGGGGGAGGGGGCCACTCGGCGGGTTCAATTATGGCGGAGGAGGTGGGTGGGCAAATTCCAACTTACTGTGCCTGGATATGTTCCAATTGCCGGATTGCCGCTTCGAGGCATTTGTGGCAGCTTTCCCGTACTGATGGATCCAATACGGCGTTTTCGTTATCCAGAACGGCCAAGATGTAAGGCCGATAAATTATAGTTCGGCATGCAAAGAACCTGAATCGCAGGACCGTTTGGACCGGGTCCACGAGCATAGTCCGCGCGAATGGGAACTGTAGGGGCATAGGCAGTGACTCGTACCACTGTGTAAGCTGGTAGTCCAGCTCGGCCACGACTGGCTCTAGACTCGTCGTGGAGGCCATGGAATCCTTGGAATAGATGAGCTGGCTGACGCGGTTGAGTAGCCTTCGGAGAGCAATCTCGGCCAAGAAGTACCAGAGGTCATCGCGTCCCACGGCTTCCTGATTATCCTCTCCTTCAAAACCGCCGGGGAGGCCGACATTCTCTTCAAACTGCACCACGCCCGAGTGGGGGAGGTCCAGCTCGGCAAGGAGGTCGCTTTCGAAGAGGAGGGCATTCCAGTAGATACGCTCCGTCAACTCGCGCTGCTGAGGAGGCACGCGGTTCGGTGACATGAGTAGAAGTTGTAGCTTCGTACTCGTAGTGCACAGGAGATTCCAAGCCTCCAGAGGTCTAACCAAATAGAAGAGATAGGCTGCCGCCAGGAGATGGCACTGCGCTGCGAGTACGTGGTTCGAAGTCATCATACCGGGGAGCAAGGCCCAAGCCGCGGTGAAGTATTGAAGGCCGGGGGGATCCTCTTGAGGGACAATACGCGAGATGCTGCCCCGTAAGCTCGCCTGGCCGAGGGCCAGAACCAAGAGGACAATGCAGCTCTCGGGACCCTCCCTAAAACCGTTGGAGAGCGCGGTTCGGTAATGGCTTCTCCAAGTGAAGGGGTTGACGCAGGCATACCACACGTTCACTCGCTCAAAGTACGCCTCGATGTAGGCTTGGGTGTTGGACAAGTCGACACAGGGAGTCTTCGTGAGCGAATGGAGAGGATCGCGCGCCATCTCGAGCTGGAGCAAAATTTGGGGGTCGTAGGGCTGAGAAACGAGATCGCGGATAAGGGGCCACTGGAGAAGGTGAAGGGCAGCATTCGTATGCACCTTGGGCATCGTCGAGATATTGGTGGGGCTCGTCCAGGTACCAAGGCCACCATTTGGAATGATGGACACGAAGTTGTTCGCCGGGTTTCCAACCATGAGGTTTTCCCCACCACTCAGGGCGGTCCCGTTGCTCATCGAGGGGGAATTGTGCGAAATATTTATGCCGCCGTTAGCCTGGCTGTTGACTATGTTCATTTGCAGCAGATTTTCGATCCTGCCAAGGCGCTCCAGGATAAGCTTGTCGCCAGCATCAAGCTTGATTCCGGGCTCGCGGTAGATACACTCGGCGCCGAGCTCAGTGCAGAGCTTGCATTTTGGCTTCGTGCCATCGCATCGGGACTTTCTAGATCGGCAAACCTCGCACTACAATTTTTTTTTCCCGCCAATGTTAACGATCGCGGAGCTCCACCACTTCGAAGCTCCAAATCCCATCATGAATAAGGAACAAAAGGAAAGAAAAAAAGGAAGAGGAAAGATTATAACAACATACAGCAATAGTAGCCCTCCTCCTAGGGTAATCAGGAGTGGAGTCTGGGTTACGCCTTTTAAGAGGGTTGCTGCTGGGACCATCGTCGGCCTGCTGCGACTTTGAGTTTCCAGCGGCCATGTTTTCGGATCGGGTATCGGTGGGCAAAGAGAGGTTGCGCGCCTTCTGTGCGGCGCCTATGATGCCTTCCCTGCTGAAGCTCGCAGCCCGCTGCGTCTTAATGGTGGCGGGGGACTTTATGGAATTTACGGCGCCGTTTGTGACCGAGTTAAGGGCGGCGGAGGGTATGTCAATGGTGAAGTTGTCACGGGTGGGCATAGTAAACCGGGCCGTGGCTGCTGCTGTGGCCGATCGAGGGGAGTCGCCCGTCGAGGACGGGGACATGATTTTGGTCTGGAGATGAAGCTGCGTGGAAGACGTGGTGGGCAACGGCTACGGCGTTGTTGCTCTGAAGGCTCAGAGCAACCCTGACCCGAGGTGAGGTTGTGTGTATGTGTGGGCTTTCCTAGCCGTGGTTGGTTTTTCGGGGAGATCGACGGACGCAACCCCGGATTACACAGCTATGTCGGTTTTCGTTTAGGGTAGGACGGACGTGGACATGGCACTGAGAGCTTGGTCAAGAAATAGAAGCAGAGTTTGGACGACGATGCGTAGAGTATAACAAAAACAGGAAATTCGAGATAGATTGATGTAAGAGACGAAGTAAGTTTTGGCGATGAAACACTCCAAGAGATGTTGGCTTCCTCAGATGAAGTGGTGGAGTTGGAAACGGGAAGCAAGAGTGAGAGGAAGCTACAAATTAGATGTAAGCACTGGGCCGAGGTGTTATTATGGCAAAACGAGACCGGATATTGGAAGAAATGTGGAGGACCAGAGGTATCAAATATGGGGTAGGAGAGCGCCTGCCATGCCAGTTCAATGTAGCGTACGAAGTCGTGCAGTGTACAAATCGTTAAGCATGAAGTACTCCGTGCCTCTACATCGTACTGCTTGCAGACGAAGTACTTGTATACAAAAGAGGTGTTGGTGAACTGGTTGGATCATTTCTCGTGGGATCATTGAGTGGAAATAAAAGATGGGGAAAATTGTGAGGGAGCAAGGGTCGCTCACTCGTTCCTGAACCGTACTTTGGTACTTGGCTATGGGTCACCTTGTCGTATTCCATTGGCTGGGAGGGGAGATGACAAGGTCTAGTTGGGGACAGTTCCGGGGTAAAGTACGCGAGGATATCGTACCGGTACGGTTTTGTACCCAATGTGATACCGCCCGCACGTTGGAGGGTACATTTTGGTTACATCGCGGATGAACGCCCACATGTACCCACACCACCCCAGAACTACGAGGTACGAAGTACTGTACGAAGTATACTGGAAAGAGCATCCAAGTACCCACAAGATTTGCAGTGGACTTTGGACGAGTGTGCCAATTGAGTTCATGTTCTGGATAGGGATGGGAAATGGAAAATGGAAAATGGAAAATGGGGAATGGGGAATGGGGAAGAGGTGCGGGGACCGGAGAAGCCACTAAAACCGAATGAATTTGATGTGAATTAGGCCAAGTGGGAGGGAAAAAGCGGGCGAGCCTCCAAGTCGTCCTCCACAAGACAAGGGCAAGGGACCATCAAGAAGGTGGTCAGTCGGCGACAAAGGAGGGCCCCTAAACCACACTGGGAATCCAACATCAATCTCGGACAATCCCATCTTGACATTCATGACAGCAAGCCCGAAGACACCAACATCTGAATACCAATTTACTCTGGCCTACTCATTTTGAGCGAGACCAAGTCCACGAGAGTTTGCACGAACAGAAGGTGGGAATCGTCGCCAGTGGGCTTCTTAGTGGGTTATCGCCTCTCACGGTGACAATTTGTTACGGATTTGACCAAGAACTCGCCCCAGGACGAGTCCCCAGATGAAAAGGATGTAAGCCGACTGGTCTGAGCCTTCCCACTCATGCAAGCCACCACAATGGGAGGGCGGTTGAGGCGCCCACCTCCCCAAAATGATGGGAGAAAGGGCTCGCTAACAGCTCTCGTGCTCGTGTGGTCATTCCTCACTTCGAGAATAGATGATTACAGCACCACCAGCGAGATTCATGCCATCGGTATTTGTTGCGTCGGACGTACCACCACCTGGTCCTCCTGGGCGCGCCACGCGAAGGCATGTCGAGCATATGTTACTCAAGCTCTCGTGGCTTCTTTTTTCTCTGCAAGTAATAACGATTCAGGCGGATCAAGTCATGCCGCCCCCTGAGCTGTGCCATGATTCTCCCTCCATTTCTTGCATAGGCATCTCCTCGCGTACAGAACTTCGGATTCTCCGTGGCAGCAAGTAGTGTCTCGTTCATCGATTGCCTATCAAGGGCCTGGCCCCTACCTTGGTGGCCTTACTCTATTTTGTTATGCCGATGATCCATCCCTCTTGCAGCAGGACGCCCACAGTTGAATTCCACACAGGAAATGTCCAAGTAAACTACTTCGTACAAGTGGTGTGTAGTGGAGAGCAAGAAGGTGAGAAGTGCGGGGGAAAGCTCGGACAGAAGTGCTGGGCTGTGCTTGCTGTCTGGGCACTGGACGCGCCAATCACCTGAAGCTTTATTTTCCCCTCGACGTCTAGGGATTGCCTATTGTATGCCCTGGTTGGCGGCAAAGTGAGCAAGCTAGGCAGGCTATTTACACCTTCACGTTCCCCAAAATGCTCGACGACATCGAATACTACTACTCAGAGGAAACAGATGCCTCTTTCATATTAGCTTGCCCAGCATGATGTCTTCATGCCGTTGCCGACAGCTTGGCTCGTATATTATGGACGTGGGTGCTTTACTACTATATCTAGATGAAGCATCGCCAAAATAGATCTAGCCACGATGCGTCTAGCAAGATCTACCGTTCGCCGACGAACTAGGAATTCGAGACGAAGAATTCTACACGAATTATACGTCTCCAAGGTGTGTGGAGGGGATGACCACCTTGCAAAGTGTCTTGTCCATTTCATGCACTACCCAGATCAAGGCTACAACTCCACCTCACACACCCAGTCTTTTCTGGGCGTCCAGGGCATCGCACCTGCTACGTACTTCGTAGAGATCTGTCTAGAGGTTGCACACCATGGAGTACCAAATTCTAAGTGATAGGTGAAATAAAGAGAGAAAAAATCCAATTTTAATTGGCACTTTTACTCTCCTCGGACAGGATGTGGGACGAAACAGAGCACCGAGTATGATACAGCGACTCCCCCATTTTCCCCAGATAATGATAGCCAGTCTGTTGAGAGCGTTTACGATAAAAGAGTACGTGTATATTAGCATTAAGTGACTATTATTTTGTAAATAATACTGGGTTGTATGGATACTGATTTAAGCGTACGAAGGAGGATAGAATCCCACTATGAAGTACGGGCGTGCATGAAGGATCTCTTTAAAACGGACCCTCCCGTAAATGATCATCATGTCAATTGTCAATATCAGTGGTCAGTGTCATCTGGAGCAAGTCATCCAAGTACGAAAGGAGGTAGGGGTGGCGGTGGGCCGGAAGCAATGGATCGGGATATTAAATCCATCGAGGATCTTGAAGGGTCCAAGTCGGATATCAAGGGATAAAACAGGGACTCTAACAATACTTCCACCACTGGTTATCCTGTTCCATGAAAAGCCACACATCGTCCGTGGGCACCAGTGGCGAGAATGATCGCGTCAGAAGTCCGAGCCCTCTTCCACACGTCCTTGGTTTTCTAGATCATGTCACCACATGGCAGAGCCAAGAGGTGAACGAGCACATGGGGGGCACCTCTTGCTTGAAGATGAAGCATCGAGTAACATTGAATTCTAATTACTGGTACTTCCCAGTGTCGTCAGCAACCCCCATTCTTGGGTAGCCTCATTTACAGGACCCGGCGTGTGTTGTATTGTCCAGTCATGGTGCTGGCCGCCCTCTTCACTCTAGAGAAATCAATATCCATTTGATATTACCATTACGAAGTAGTTCCACGACCGCCATATCCTCTCTGTGGAGTGCAGGGCATCAGAGCAACAGGGTCTGCAAATGCCATGTAACGCTCCAGGCCAGCCTTTCCCCCATCAAGCCTCGACCACTCTCCACTGGCCCCTTCTTATTTTTTCTCTTTGTCACAGAAAAGCAGGGTCTGGAGATGGGGGGTTTCTCTTCTTTACTTCATACATCGTACCCTTGCAAGGAAAAAGAGACTCTCCCGTCAACCTGCTCCCAGAGATATGGCCCCTAATCTTTCGCTTGTGGCAGGCTTGCTCCGTGGTAATTTTAATCTTGCGGTAAATGGTTGCTCCCGGATGCGACTTCGAGTCTGAAAATGGAAGGGTAGTTGAGGCCCTCGAGTCCTAGTGTTCTCGCTTTTGAAGGCGGGAAAGGTATCCGACAGGCCTAGCCTGGAATGGGATAGTACCTATTCAGTTGATGTGTTCCTTTTCCCTTCTTTCTTTCAAGGAACGACTTGGTCCAGAACATCACTCTTTGAGAGATCAGACCGACGCTGTTCCTTCTCCTTTTCTGTTCTTCGCTCATACTCATACAGGTACGTGCTTCAGACCTCGACAAACTGAACTATCAACACCTTTCCGAGTCCCCCTTTTGTTTCAATAGCAATCTAGACACGACCTTTGAGCACCTTCCCCATTCTTCCGGCTTACCTTTACCCCACAGATTAGATAGAGCCCAGCTGCTACTATTGTCATTCCGTCCTCATGACAGGTCCGACACGCTGTACCTGCATTTTACGAGCCTATCGACATCATAACATCGTTCATATGGGGTGTGTCTGGCTCTGTTCCATTTGGCAATTTACACCCCTTCCCCTTTCACTATAGTAAGAAGAGCGCATTCTTTTTGAGCTGTGGGAGTAGCCATCGATCGTCCTGCGTGTATAGTCGGCCGCTGTGGGAAGAGAAATGAAGCAAGAAACTGCGTGCCTACTTCGTATGTATTGGTGCTCTCTTGAGTGAGAGAGAGAGAGAGAGAGAGAGAGAGAGAGAGAGAGAGACGCTTGGTTGCCCAGTCATGTCACCTAGCTGTCTGGCTTCCATACCCTCCTATCTCTACCGAAGGAGACCCCCTCTCCCGCCATGAGAAGAGATCAGCGCAAGATGGGACCTCAGCAAAGGACACCGAGAAACACCAATGGTTATACCATTCACTTGGGTGCTGTCCATCATTTCGACGCCTGCCTTCTGTTTGCCGAAAGGTAATGTCGCTTTTAGAAATGAGACTACTTCGTAAGGACAGGTTTAGTGTACCACCGCTCTTTTTGGAAACATGAGGCACTACTCGTACTTCGTAAGAGCATTTCATGATTTCATGTAGGGCGGCCGCCCCCTCCTGTTACATGTGGTACTGTAGCTATCAAATATTGATCTCACCTCACGCAAACAGCGAGCACTTCGGTTGGCTTAGAACTGCCGCCTGTACCTCCAGACTCCCAACACCACGACGAAGCGCCTGAAAACTATGTTATTTTGGGATACACTTCTCAAAATAGGCACAGCCGATCATGGAACTATAATTAAAAAGGAGAAGAAGAAAAAACCCGTGGATTTGGGAAAAAAGAAAAAGAACAATCGAGAATGAAGATGAAGGAAGGGCAAGCTGGTCATCAATGATTCTATTCTCAGCAAGCGAGGATTTTGGCGAGGCGACTCTGCATGCGCCGGGCGATATTTGAGGTTTTTCTATTTCTCTTACATACAACCATTTGGGTTGGGAATTGGAAATAGATGATAGGATCGAGATACAAATAACTGATACATATGCGGACTCGGTTCACGTTGGCGAGATCAAGGGCACGTGTTGGATCTGGAGGATTTTGGCAATTTATTCAATGTACGAAGTATTGGCCGCAGTAAGCCCAAGGAAGGTCAAGTGGTGGAGGAGGGATGGATTTTGATCAATTCAATCTCGATCGATGGGATCACCCAAACATCAGCAAAGGCCTCATCGAGGCCCATTTCTTCATCCTTCGCATGGCCCAGACATGGATCAATGCTGCGTCTTGCTCACTCTTCAGCACAGCCTAGCCGTCTTTTTTTTTTCGTGCGCCAACTTCATGTCGGTCTTATGGGGCCCAGAGAATGTGATTTGATTTTTGAGGTGTGACAGGAAATAAATGACATGGTGCTAGCTATCGAGTGTGCCGAACGGGCCGAATACTCGAATGAGCAAAGTTGGACGAAGAGGTTGCATGGCTAACGGAGAGGATGGGGAGGGGATGGAGAGGGGAGGGCCAGATGGATGAGAAAGGGCCTCCAGAACTAAGAAACGAAGAGCCAACATTGATCAAATATTATTAACCTTATCCTATAAAACATCAATGGTACCTTCATATTACTAGAAAATGAGAAATTGTAAGAAGAAAATTGAATGGGTAGAATCAGTGTTACCCTGCTTCTCGTGTGCTGCTTCAAATTGCACCATCTCACAAATGGACCATCGATCCTATCCAACTTCGCAAAGGATCAATCGATGTGACTTGCTCCCAAGACGCCAGCTGCACTCCAAAGGACACTAACTGAAGCAAACCCCTCCTGATCTTGAAAGCCTGCCCAGCCCCGGGCTGCCAGGCGCAGGCTAGTGGACGCGCTTGGGGCTGGGGTCTTTGAGGGGTACTTCGTACATTACAACGGCTCTTCTTCTTCGGGCCTGATTCCGGAGCCCTTGCAAGAGAGACTCTGCTCGGGGACATTGCATACGCCAAGATGCTACGCTGTCGTGGTATTGGCTAGACCGGGCGCTTCTAGTGGTACTACATCAAGCATCAAGATAGGCGATGCATCTCCGGACGCGTCCGTCTGCAGTCCTGACAGACCAGGCACGACATGGGGAGAGAATGGCACTCAAACCCACGCACGACCTCAACCGAATCCGCTGTCTGCACAGTTCGTTAGCGATACTGCTTCGCAGGACCGTGCTTTCTCGCCTCTAAATTTTTCTTCTTTTCTTCTTTCGGTTCCTCCATCGTGCCGATTGCCTTCAGGTGGATATAGAGGAGACAGCAACATTCCTTGTTGGGAAAGAGAAAAGCTGTCGTTAGGCAAACGCGGAAGAACAAACTCGCCGCTTTTAGATCATTGTAACATTGGACTCCACAAAATGAACCTATTCCAAGGACTCTTAAAGTTACCAAACGTTCAAGCTTCTCGATCATCAGACGGGCCACGGCAATGACATTATTATCTTGTCTACCTGAGCACCGAGGCGTCGTCTACTTGTACAATGTCACCATGGAGACGACGAGCCTTACGAAGTACAAGTAAACTACGAAGTAGATAGTCCACGCCCACTGTCCCTCACCTCCAATTCCCAGCATGCCCACCAGGCTATCCCCAGCTTCCCCAGCCTCTACCCAGCTCCCCACCCCCACAACATTGAACCATCTGCTTCCGAGCCACCCGCGAGGGACAGGACAGTCTCGGAGCCTTGTTGCCCTTTTGCGTTCTGTTCGCCGTCCTGCCTTATCCGGAAAGACGGTTCGATCCTCCTGGTGGTCAGGTTCTAGTCACGCTGGTCATGAGGCTTTGGCAATACCGCTCACCTTATATTAACAGCCCACCTCTTTATTTTATTTTCACTTGTGCCGTGCTCCCAGCCTAGCATCAATGACCCCAAAAAAACTTGCAAGGGCAAGCCACCCTGCACCCTGTTGCCTGGTCTGTACGAAGAGTATAGATGAAGTAGTACTTTCGGAGTGCTGTGCAGTGGTCATGTTATTTCGCTTGAGCGAAAAGAAAGGTTTCCTCCCGATCCGCACCACTGGGTCTGGTGTACGGGTCCGAAGATGCTGCTTTTCTGATTGCCAGCCAGAAGGGGAGGTGTGTTGGCGGTGAGCTTACTTTTCCAGTGTTTTACGAGGGAGCGGAGATGGGAAGTGGTGTGCGTGTACGGGAGGATATTGAGGTGTGACTACGAAGTACGAAGTACTAGATTCGATGTTGTTTCTGAATGTCATCGTCCCAGCCACTCGTTACCAGCCTCAGGCCCAAACCCTATTCTCAGTGAACGCCCGAATTGCCTGTCCATCAAATCCTTGGTCGGTTGGGTTGGCGGTGGACCATGGACCATGTGTATGAAGTATGAGCACGGAGGTGGGGACTGGGGACCCTTCCTCTTTGATCGTGAGAAATCGTGGCCTATTTACTTCGTACAGAGGTGATTCTTCTTAGTTGAAAGAGTACGTGCATGTGCTGTTTAACATCGAAAAAATGGACTCAGAATACATCGAATCAAGGCAGAATCGTGGTGATGATGACAGCTGCCATGGAACATGAACATGAACATGGACATGGACATACATGGCATGGGCATGGGCATGACTGCAGTCTGGCACCCCCATGGTCAAGAAGAATCAATTGATGGTTCCGAGAGTGCTCACATATGCACAACACCTAAAACAGTGAAATCGTTGATTCATTAAGAACGCGTTTTTTACCCCGTCTCGACAAGGGGTCTAAGTCCCTGTGCCTCTCGCACTCAACAAAAGACATCCCCCGAGCCCCCTTTTTTTTTTTTTTTTTTAAAAAAAA